>BQNB010058334.1:0-37801 GCA_026074375.1 Tanacetum coccineum
GAAGCTATAACGAAGGAGATACAATAACCGCAAGATCTACGTTTATAAAAATACTTTTATAAACTATTTTGAGTTTCTGAGTTCGAAACAGCCCCTTATAAAAATAGTAGATGTTTTTATTAAATAGTTCATTTCGACACGAATCCGTGCATATAAAGAACACTAAAAACGCAGTTAAAACGAGTAAGATACGACGTTTCATAGATTCGAACATTATACGTAAAAGCTGTGAAACTGTAATTGTTTCAGCAGCTACTGAAACTCAGATTTGAGGGCCTTCGGGTCTGATTGAGTCAAAGTGTATAACTACAAAGTCGTCCGGAACGACATTTTACATAAACCTGCCGATTTTCATAATTTTCGGATGTATAGATTGTAAACTAGACACTTTTCCTGACATGAATAGTGTTGGTTCGTTTTTAATAAAAAATTTGCGAAACATTTTAGAATCACTTATATAATACTTATACATGTTTTTAACTTTATAAATATTATTTTACAAGATGATTAAACTACTTATACGATAACATTATACGAATCATAAAAACATTAAATCAAGTGTTTTTAACAAATAAATAAATTATTGGACAAGTATACTATTTTTATATTACGAGTACAAATACATGGTTATTATTTAACAAATGCGATTTAAATATTGTTTCATTCTTTTTAAATTAAACAAAAAGTTTTAGGTGGTGATGTAACGCTATAACTTGTGATGTAGTACTTAGTATAAATACAATACACTCATTCGACCCATATTTACTTAGGTTGCTTTCGGATATTTCCGTGACACGTTTTCAGTCATTCACTCGACTTATTCTTCACTTCACTTCTGAGGTGAGTTCATAGCCCCATTTCTATCTACTTGTTTTACAAACTCTACGGGGTGAAATTACATGCTTGTTTTACTATGGACACAAGTGTTTTAAATTGTATGCTATCCAGATTATTGCCTGAATATTATTGCCTAAGTTACCGCATTGCCATCTAAGTCCCTACCAAATCATGAACCGTCAATTGCTATTATAGTGAGCGCTAGTGTTGTGGATAGATCTATCGGGACTAACAATCCCCACCTGGAATTTCTGGTCACAAGTTGATCATGGTGCATTTAACATTTAGAGGAATTAGTAGGCTGTTTGGCAGACACCCTACATTATTTTGGGGCACTGACAGTTAAGGTTTCGGTGTCATGAGCTTAGTGCAATAATACTTGTTTTGGACTACTGAATTTGTTTCATAGTCTACCTTTACCTAAATCTTGTGGTCCACTCTTTATTTGATAAACCTATGAATTCACTCAACCATTGTGTTGACTTTTAGCATGTTTAATTTCAGGTCCTAAGGTATAAGCTTGGATGGGAGCCGTGACGGATATCAATGAAGATGGATTCTGTGTTTACTTAAATTCGATGCAACTTTATCTTTTAAAAACTTATGTCATCTTTTGGGATTATGAAGCTTTTGTTTAAAAGAACGTATGTAGTATGTTTATGACTCTTTTAATATTTTGGGACCATAACTGAAAACTCTGATATTTTATAATGCATTGAATGATGAATCCTTATCTTAAAACGTCCATTTAGAGTCGTTTCATATATTCTTGATGGTTGTACTTGGGGGGGGACGTAGCACCTTGTTCCATTTCCGCTGCATACCAGATTTTGGGGTGTTTAGGCAACCCCACCCACACTCGCCACCACGGACCCAATACACCAACCACACATAAGTGTTTTTTGTTTTCTATCAACCACCAACCACCAACAACACCCGATCCACCAACCACCCACTAACCACCACCACGACCAAATTAAAGGTCGCGTCACCATCAAATCTATCCGAACATGCTGGCCATAGTAAATTTTTTTATTATTCTTGGATAATGATGTGTGTTTTTGAATACTTATTTGTTTTTCGGAGAATCATATATGATTCTGTATTGAAGTAGTAGTAGTAGTTAAATGATTATTGTTAGGGAATCATATATGATTTTGTATGCTTATTTATAATTTATGATTTTTTAGATTTAGTTTACTGATTGGTATCTTAAGTAGTTTTTACTGAGAATCATGTATGATTCTTGTTGTTTTGTTCTGAGTTTTTTTCCTGATGTAGTTAGGTTTTTAATCGAGAATCATATATGATTCATCTATGAATCATATATGATTCACATGAATCATATATGATTCGTAAATGAATCACATTTACATTTGATATATGTGCATCTTTTTTACTTTGTTTTTCTCCTTTTCTATTGTAGAAAAAGTTTCTTGCCAGGCGTTTGAAAGAGCATAAACATTCACACCACGATGATGTTTTTAAAATGAGATCAATCATCCCAAAGTTGAAGTGGAGAGCTACCAAAAATCATGCAGATTGCGGGGTATTTGTGAAGAATCGGATGAGCAGGTTTCGTTGTTAAGGCGCATGAAGTTCAAGATTGCTACAAGATTATGTTGCACAAGTTCAATGTTTAAGGGCCAACAATCAATCAGGGTTTTGACTTTTTGGATTGACTTTGGATGTGTTTTCTTGTAACTTAGATGTTGTGAATCCTAGTACTGATGTAGGTTTGAACAAGTACCTAGTTTTATGCAAAATCTGATGGTATTCTATATGGTATGAAATGGATTTTACTTGCTACGTTGATTAATCTTTTTATTTTCACATGTTAGATTGATTAAGCAAATCATATATGATTCATGATAAATCATATATGATTCATACTGAATCATATATGATTCATACTATGATTCATACTGAATCATGTATGATTATCCATGAATCATATATGATTCATCCATGAATCGAATTTGATTTAGTTATGTTTTTTTATATGTTGAGTACATTTACTTATGTTTTTTCACATGTATATTTACTTATGTTTTTTGTGTTAAGTACATTTAGTTATGTTTTTTTTTCAAGTATGATTCATTTATGAATCGAATATGACTCGTCCATGAATCATATATGATTCATCCATTAATCATATATGATTATCCATGAATCATATATGATTCTACAAGAACCGTATATATATGATTCTACAAGAACATTATATATATGATTCTACAAGAATAGTATATATATATATGATTCTACAAAACACTTTAGAATACCAAATCTGCTAGAGCATTAAACAAAAAGTAATTCAATTTAGATCTTCAAAGCACTTTTCCAACAATAGTTGCTTGTTCCGTAGACTCGGATATAAAACCTATAGAATCATATATGATTCCAGTAGACTCAGATGTGATTCCTGAATCATATATGATTCTAAACAAAAATGCAGGCAATGGACATATCCAAGCCAAAAACATACTAAAGTGTTGGACATGCCCAAACACTCCATCAATTACATTTGTTACCAATGTAGAAAAATAAAGAAAAAAACAAATCTAAACAAAGTATGATTTGGAAAACTCAAAACTATTCAAGAAGCTGTAGTTAATTGTTCTGTAGTGGTGTTTCTCGCTTCTTGTTTGGTAGCAGTAGGAGCAGTTCCTGCTTCTTTTTCAGCAGCTGTAACAATCCTTGCTGTTACAGAATCATATATGATTCACATGAATCATATATGATTCACATGAATCATATATGATGCTCCATTTAAACAGAAGCACCTATGATTCTGTTTACAAAACAAAGAATATTCATAATGATTTAACAAAATACATCACATTCAACAAAATACATCATTTACTCAGAATCACCTTATAATGGACAGATCTGTAAATGAATCATATATGATTTATGAGATATTGCAAGCAAAGGTAAGTGAATCATATATGATTCTTATAGAATCACATATGGTTCATGGTGAATCATATATGATTCATCACAGATGTGATATTAAAGGATGAAATTTCAAATACCTTCGCTGGAACTTTTTTGCATGATATTTGATAAATGGGCATAATCAAAATAATTTTTTTATTTTTTTCTTTTGTCATGTGTCGTAGATTCGTATAGAACTGCTTCAATTTCCCTTTTCATTGCTCCATCTTGATCCGTGATATGTGTGAAAACACATATCCGTTTTATATCAAAAATAACCCATAAAAGACAAAATTGTGCTTAAAATTCTTGTATATTGCTTGTTTTGTCGTTGTGATTGTGTAGGTACGGATAATGCAAATATCACAAGAAAACGGTCAAAACTGGACAAACACGGACACGGGAAAGGAAAGAGTGTACAAGAGCCGAGGATTTGATAGCAAGAATGCTTCCAAGGTCAACATTGGTCAACTACAAGAAGACAAAAACCCTTAAATTACCCAAATCAGCCCCTCAAATAAACCAAATTGAAAAAATGGTCCCTAAAACCCTAAACACCGTTATCTTTTAACCTTCTTATAAAACCCAAATCTAAAACCTGTTAACTTTGCCCGAGCCCAAAACACACCCATGGCTCAATCCCTTTTGTATAAGCCCAAAGTCAAACAAGTAAAAACCCTGGGTCAAAGAAAAATCAAACGCACCCTTTTATAATTTTAAACGCGCGAAATGTTGTTGTTACTATTCACCATCTTCCTTATTTAACCCCGAGTCAAAATCAAAGGGCAAATGTAAATTAAGGATGTGGCTTAGTAATATCCAAGTTGGCATAGTTTTATAGTATCCTCAAGGCTCCCATTGGCTAAAATCCAAAAGGTCTGACACGCAAGATATGGAAAGAAGCACACGAGGACATGGAATTTTGCATTAAAATGAGTACAAAAGAAGCACACAAGGTCTGATACACGGAATGCCATTTTGGCAATCCGTGTGATCAAATCTAATCCAACGGACAAAAGTTGAAATCCAATGATTAGAGATGAAGGAAGGGCCAGGATTAAGGGGAGCGTATAACAACCTGAAGGCCTAGAAGCATCATTTAGTAGCTATAAATACAAGCTCACTCCTTACACACATCATCTCCATTTCCCTGTATTTATTTAGTTAAGTAGCTTATGTAATTTTTTGTTAAAAATGTAATTTCCTTTTTAAGCTCTTGTAATCTCATTTTCAAGTATTGTAATCAATTTGTCAAATCAATGAAATCTTAGTTTATTATATAAAATCTATTTTTGCTTATTGAGTTCTTAAAATTCCAAATGCTTTCTACTGTTTTATAAGCTCTTGATACTTTCTCATAAGCTCTCAAATCCACTAATAAGTTAGCTGTTAACTCAACTACGCTCTCAAAAGCTTAGTTGAGCTTATCTTACTCTAATCCACTCCAAAAATTACCAAAGCTTAAAAATAGATGATGGACCAAACCTGGAAGGGTCCATAGACCTCACTGGCTTATTCTAAATAAGCCAAAGATTGTAGACATAAGCTCTATTTGAGCATTAGTCCCTGTTTAACTGGGATTCAGGTTCTATATCTATTTACACTTTTCTGTCTTTAATAATTAGTTTAAATTTGCCTTATTAGTTTAATTATGTTTATAGTTTGCTTATTTATGTCCTAGCTTGTTTATTAATGCTTTTTGTAGAAATTTTGAGCTTATTGAGTTTGATTTGTAGTCTTAAATCTTTGTTTTCATAATCTGTTATAAATTAGTGAAAAAACCAAAAAAAAAATTAGTTTAGCTATTAGCTTATTAATCTGGCTTATTTGCTGCTTATATATGCTTATTAGTCACATTGTTAACTTTGCATTATCTGGTATTAAGGAATTAAGCTCTTAGTTTAAATCTAATAAACTTAAATGGATTTTAGAAAAATTAAGGGAGTGTTTGGATCAACAGTTCTAACCTCAAGTTAATAACTGTTTGTGGCTTTTGGTTTGTTGATTTTGATTTTAATATCTCATATAAGTTTGATACAGTAGGTCTAATAAGCTAGATTAGTGTTAATTAGTTTTTGATAGGTTAGGTGTTCACTACTTCATAATCTGTTAAGTATTAATCAGCATAATCAACTTAATTCAGTTCTAGGATTAAAATTTGCTTTAATTGCCTTTAGTTTCATGTCTTAAGAGAGTTAGGATTGTTTACTTTGGTATGCACTTATAGGTTTTATCTTTTGGTCACTCTTTGTGTCAACTGCATCAGTAAGAAAAACAGCAAAAGGCCTTTTTCATCATAAATTTTCAGGAGGTAAAAGTTGCTCTTAAATTTTGATTTTCAGCATTCAAGTAGATTAGGGTTCATAGTTAATCTGTTTCAATTTGCTTTTTGAAGTTAAGCTCATTTGATTATCTGTTTTTAGCTTTTAAAATAGCTTCTTGTCTTTTCAATTTCAAAAACCAAAAGTACTAAGTGTTCTTAGTATAAGCTGTTTTCAACAAGCTTTTTCAATAAGCAATTGAATTTCAAAATAGTTTCTGAAAGATGTTTTAGAGAGCTTTTTAGTTGTAGTTTAATCTAGTGTAACTTAATAGTGCATAAGGATCCAAGAGCTTATTAAAAATTAAGCTCAAAGGTCCTTGCAGGACTCACCGTTCACTTACCTCTGATCGACTATATACCTACCTGTTGTTGGTTCAGAATGTTTTCATTATAGAGTCTATTATTGTGATTCTCAGCTTATGGCTTATATCCTTGTGCTTATTTCTTTCATAAGTAGCTTATTAGGGTAAACTTAAATAGTTAGTAGCTTATTGATCTTAGTTTTCAGCTTATTTCATTTTTTTAAGTTCTTAAATTTTCTAAAAAACCAAAGATATAGTTAAGTAGTTCTGTCATGTTTTCAGCTTATCTAGGGCTTTTCAAAAATAATTTATTTTAGTAAAAGTGCTTATTTTTAGCTTGTCTACAACTTTGTTTTTATAAGTTTTCAAAAAAAAAAAAGGAAGATGGAAATCGGGGGTGAGCAAGGCTCGAACCCCCGACCTCAACATTTTCAACCTTTATAACAACACAACAACACACACTCACTACCAACGTGCCCTGGGGTCTTTTTCGTTATAGCTTCACAACATTTATTATTTGTATACGTTTTTCCCTTTTAGGTTAATAAGCTGTTTAAGCTTATTTCGAAGCTTATTCGATAAGCTGTGTAACCAAGCTTATTTTTCTTAGATTCTTTTTAGTTCAAGCTATTTTCTATAATTTTTTCAGAATTTTTATAATTAGTTTTGTATTTTTAAACATTTATTTTTATTAAAAACTTTAAAAAATCTTAAAAAATAGAAAACTAATCAAAAAAATATAATTCTTTTTAAAAAAATTTTCTTTTATCATATAGTTTCTAGGAAAATTAGTTTTGCTTCCGTAGGGTTTAATTTGCAAAATTTCAATTTTTAAAGAACGGGATTCGTTCCCGTTCACGTTTTTCGTGTTTTTAAGCTCATTTCAACTCCGTTTTTGTTCTAGTTTTCTTTAAACTTACTTTTTAGTCAATTAGAGTATATTAAAAGTGAAAAATTCATTTTAGGTTTAATTTTGGAAATTTAGGGTTTTTAATCTCCATTTAGGGTTCCCGTTTTGCGTTTTTAGTGAAAAATTAATTTCCTGTTATTAAAGTTAGGTTTAATTGTCCTTTAATTTACTCATTTTTAGGATTCTAGAAAACAAACCATTTTGAACCAATTCAAATCATTGTCCAAACAACAAACGTGGTCTCAATTTTATAAATCGTTGGGACTTAATGGTAATCACTTACCGGTAAATATACGTATTATTATATATATTTGTGAGAATTATCCTCATTACCTTTGTCCTCAATGGTAATTTGGTAAATTTCTATCATATATTATTTTATAATTACGTGTGTTGCTTTACTAGCAATCAATTTTTAGCGCTGCTGCCGGGAATTTGTGATTAAGATTCTCTCGTTTGAAGTTTGTCGATCGTGATTTGGAGAACCTTTCGTTTTCGAAAGTTACGCTTTTAAGAAAATCAAAAATTAAAAAAATTAAAAAAATAAAAAGTAAAAAAATATTTTTCTTTTCTTTTTAGTATAAGTAGAAGATTAAAAACAAAAATACAAAAATATTTGCTCTTTCAATTTTTCTTGTTAATTTGTGAATTTAAAAAGTTACAAAGTTGGTAAAAGAACACCAACAAATAATACCTTCAATTGAGGTATTATCCATAATAAGTTCCCAACTCGAATCAAAGATTTAAAAACTTGCCATTTGTGTCACTTACGAAATACGGCTCACCTTAAAAAGTAAAAATTTTAAGAGCTACCGTGAAGTAAGTTTGATTATTTGGTTCAAGTTGTCTTTCTCATTGTCCGTTAAAATTAGTTTGTGAATAAACTTTTGAAAAACCAAAAATATTTTTTTTATTTTTATAGTGCATGCGCACTAGACGTTCTAATTATCCTAATAATTCAAACGTCACAATTCCAAGACGTCGGAGAAAACAAGTTTCTAACATAGTCGAACCCGAGATTCGAACTATTGTTACACCAATGGCAGAACGTACCATAAAGGAGCTACTCCGTGCCCCTACAGAAGGGTACGGAGAAGCTATTGTTTTACCAGAAATCAATGCGGATCATTTTGAGATTAAGACAAATTTGCTTCAGTTGGTTCAAGCTAACCCGTTTAACGGTCGTGAGAATGAGAATCCTCATGCTCATATCAATAGTTTCAAAAGGATTACTTCGACTTTACGATTTAGGAATGTGCCTAACGATGTGATTAAGCTTATGATGTTTCCATATTCGCTCGAGGGAGCCGCTAAAACTTGGTACGAGAAAGAACCACGAAACTCAATCTTGACTTGGGAGGATCTCGTTACCAAGTTCGTTAACCAATTTTTCCCTCCTTCGAAAACCACTCACTTAAAGAATAAAATTTCTCGATTTACACAAAATATTGAGGAAACTTTTAGTGAAGCGTGGGAACGATTTAAGGAGTTTCTTAGAGCATGCCATCATCACGGATTTACGGAGTTAACTCAAGTTGATGCCTTTTACAACGGTTTAAACGAGAATGAACAATAGTCTTTAAATGCCGCGGCGGGTGGAAATCTTTTGAGTAAAACGACTAGAGAGGCTTTAAACATAATTGAGAATAAATCCAAAGTTCGTTATTCATGGAATAGATCAAATGCTTCTAGGATAAATGCTACTTCTAGTAAAACGGATGAGAGAATCAATAAGCTTGCGGATCAACTTTCGACCTTAGTCGAGATTGTTTCTAAAAAAGCTGTCACTCCCGCTCTGGTTAAAGCGGTTGAGGAATCTTACGTTACTTGTGGTGGTGCCCATTCTTGGTATAATTGTTCGGCTACCGATAACAATCAGGCTAGTGTTTGTGCGACTACGGGTACTTACAATCAAGTTAATCCTCTAAACCGTGTTAGTAATCAAATGGCACCACCAGGTTTTGCTCCGGTGCAAAACAATGGTCAAAATAGGTTTAATCAGAATCATGTTCAAGGGAATAATTTTAATTGGGGGAATAATTTTCATGGAAATCAAGGTTTTCAAAATCAAAATAATCATGCTCAAAATTTTCAAAACCAGGGATTTCAAAACCAACCTTTTCAAGTGCCTAATAATCAAGTTCAACAAGAAATTTCAAATGATTTTTCAAGTTACAAGAGGAATAATGATCAGATGTTAAGGAACATGCAAAATCAAATCAACTCGTTGAAAGGAGACCTTAAGAATGAAATTCAAAACACGATAAAATCTCAACAAGCCGTCATGATGAATCAACAAACCACTTTTCAAAATAATTTGCAAAACATGATTTGTGGATTGTTTCAAAACCAAGCCTCAACTTCGGGTACTCTTCCGAGTAATACCATTCCAAACCCGAAGGGTGAGATGAAAGCGATCACTACTCGAAGTGGTGTTGCTTACGAGGGACCCTCGATTCCTACTAATCCTTCTCCTAAAAAGGTAGTGGAACGAGAAACCGAGGAGACAACGGATAAAGAGCAAACAAATTTCCAAGGAAGTACCGCTCAAATCCCACCTCCGGTTATCCCCATTTCTATTCCGGAACCCGATGTTCCGAAGACTTTGCCTAAAACCACTCCCATTCCGGAATCCGATATTCCGAAGAGTTTACCTAAGCCAAATATTCCATATCCTTCACGACGTGATGATCAAAAGTCCCGTGACAAAGCTTCGAATCAAATGGAGAAGATCTTCCAAATCTTTCAAGATTTGCGCTTCGACATTAGTTTCGCGGATGCTTTACTTTTGATGCCAAGATTTGCTCCTACGATTAAGAGTTTGCTCATGAATAAGGAAAAGTTGCTTGAGTTAGCTAAGATACCGTTGAACGAGAATTGCTCGGCGATGCTCCTCAAAAAGCTTCCCGAAAAGCTTGGAGATCCCGGCAAGTTTCTTATTCCATGTAATTTCCCAGGAATGGATGTATGTCACGCCTTGGCCGATCTTGGCGCGAGCATAAATCTTATGCCTCTTTCTATTTGGAAAAGCTTTCTCTGCCTGAACTTACACCAACTAGGATGACTTTAGAATTAGCGGACCGATCAATTACTTATCCTAAACGACTCGCCAAAGACGTTTTTGTCAAAGTTGGGAAATTTCATTTTTCTACCGACTTTGTTGTTGTCGATTTCGAAGCTGATCCTCGAGTACCTCTCATACTTGGGAGATCCTATCTAAGGACCGGTCGTGCTTTAATAGATGTTTATGGAGAGGAAATAACCTTTTTTCAGGTTCATCAAGAAGCCTGTTGATTTTAATCTAGATCAACCTCGGAATACTCCTTCAAATGACAAAATCGAGTAAAATGGATTGACATCATTGATGCGTTTGTGAGGAGTATGCTCGGATTTGCTGGGATTAGGTTTCCTAATTCTTCGGGGTAGGCATTCTACCCGACGTTGAGCCGTTTACTTCCGAATCCATTTTGGAAGAAATTGAAGCTTATCTTAAGGATGATTCGATTTCACCGGAAATTGATCATGCCGATTGCAATCCAGAGGAGGATATTTGTATAATTGAAAATCTGTTAAATAATGACCCGTTTCAACTTCCTCCGATGGACCTTAAACAAAGTAAAGTAACCGAGGCAAAATCTTCAATTGAAGAACCTCCGGAATTAGAATTAAAAGATTTTCCGTCTCACTTAGAATATGCTTTCTTGGAAGAAAACGATAAGTTACCAGTTATTATTGCAAAAGGTTTAAAAATGATGAAAAAGATGCTCTTTTAAAAGTGCTCAAATCTCACAAAGGGGTCATTGCTTGGAAAATCACCAACATCAAGGGTATCGACCCTCGTTTTTGTACCTGCAAAATCTTGATGGAAGATGATTATAAACCTACGGTTCAAAGTCAAAGACAGGTTAACCCAAAAATTTCATGAGTGGTAAATCAAAACGAGGTCCTTAATTCTTGATGCCGGATAGAATTGATTTACCCGATTTCTGGGAAAGCCATAGGTTTTGTCCAGTGCATTGTGTCCCAAGAAAGGTGAATAACCGTCAGTTGCTATAAAGAGAATGAATTAATTTCGGACACGTTTAGTTTCCGGATGGAGAGTTTGTATCGACGATATTGGAAATTAAATGAAGGACTCGAAAAGATCATTCTTCCATTACGTTTATGGATCATGATGATAGAAAGATAAGCTAAGGGTATTGAGTTATATTGTTTTCTAGATGGATTTTCAGGGTATTTCCAAATACCAATAGATCCCCAAGACCAGGAGAAAACTACTTTTACATGCCCGTATGGAACTTTCGCGTACCGACGCATGCCATTTGGCTTGTGTAATGCTCCGGTACTTTTCAACGTGTTATGTTATGATGCCATAGTCCATGATATGTTCGTAAAAGACCGGGAACGTGTTTAAGTGGTTGATTCTCGGTTTTTGGGTTAGTTGTGATTCGTGCCTCTCCTAGTGTGGTTAGAGCGATAACGGGTGTGAAGGCAACGAATTTTTAGTTCTTAATGGGAGTTGTGCCACTTTTGATGTTTATGATGGGTATATTGTGTTAGGGACATTAAAGTTATTATGGCAGGTGGTATTGAGGTCGTTCTTGCGTAGTGAGGTTATCGGCTTTAGCTCCCTCACCCGGAATACTGTTAAAGGTGTTAGGAGTTCGGTGTAGGGCTGTGCAGATTGGTACCGCCGTGTTTTCCATCTACTGTTTGTTATGATGATTCCTGTCACTAAGGACTCTCACCTTCTTGAGGAGGAAAACACCGTTTTGTATTTTTTCTAAAGTTTGTATTGAGCTTTTCAGACTCTTAAATAGTAGCTTACTGAAGTCCAATCCTTAGGATGTCCGGATTGGAACTTACCATTGAAACTCATGTGTTATGCAAGTGTTTTCGTGATTGGTGCGGATTTTAGGACAAACGAAAGTGAAGCATTTGCAGCTTATTTTAAACCCCCCCCATTTATGCTAGAAGACTATAACTGAAGCTCAAATTCATTACACTACCACGGAAAAGGAAATGCTTGTCGTTGTGTATGCTTTTGAAAAGTTTTGGCCATATCTTGTCTTATCCAAAAGCATAGTGTATACGGATCACTCGGATTTAAAGTACCTTATGAACAAAAGACGCTTAGCCTGAGTTGCTCGTGGGTTCTTCTCTACAAGAATTTGATTCACCATCCGTGATAAAAAGGAAGTGAGAACCTTGCTGGCAGACCATTTTATCTAGACTGAGAATCACATAGGATGTGTTATGAAAACAAAGACATAAATGAACATTTTCCTTTAGAAACTCTTGGAGTTATTTCTAGTGAAAGTACCCCATGGTTTGCGGACTATGCAAACTACCATGCGGGGAATTTTATTATCAAAGGAATGTCAACTCACCGCTCGAAAAGTATTTGATGCCGGTTTCTTTTGGCCTGCCATATATCGAGATGCCCATACGATGATCAAATCTTGTGATACGTGTCAAAGACAAGGCAAAATTTACACGAGGATGAGGATGCACCTCAAACTCTAATCCAATATACTTGTTTTTTGAAATCTTTGATGTGTGGGGTATCGATTTTATGGGACCATTTTCGTCTTCAAGAGGAAATAAATACATCCTCGTAGCCGTTGATTATCTTTCGAAATGGGTTGAAGCAAAGGCGCTCCCCATAAATGATGCTAGAGTTGTAGTAAAGTTTTTAAAATCCTATTTTTGCCGATTTGAAACATCCTAGATCTATATAATGCGATCAGTGGTTATGGGACCATTTTGTATCGATTCAGTTTGCTAAAGTAATGTCTAAGCTATGGGCGTCACACATAGTCTAGCTACCGCTTATCACCCAAAACAGAGCGGTTAAAATGGAGGTGTCAATCGGAGGTTAAAACGTATTTTAGAAAAGGACGGTTGGGAGAAATATCGTTGCTCATGGTTTGACAAATTAGGTGAAGCTTTGGTGGGCATTTTCGTATGCCTTTAAGACCACCACGATTGGTTGTGCCCCTTACAAACTGTCTATGGGAAAGTCTTGCCCATTTTCAATTAAATTGAGCATAAAGCTATATTGGGCTTGGAAACTGTTAATCTTCGACTTAAAACCGCGGGGTGATCACCGGAAGCTTGACTAAATGTACGTAATGAGCTTCGTGATCAAGCTTATGAGAATTGCTTTGATTTATAAGGAGAGTGAGGACGAAGAAGCTCACGAATACACTCAAAGATCAAAATACGCATTTTCTAAATGTTGGTGATCGTGTTTTACTCTTCAACTCTCGTCTAAAATATTCTCAGGGAATGATTAAAACTGTTGGTCAGGACCTTTCACCATCACCCAAAGTTTTTCATACGGTACTGTTGAGTGATCTCAACCTGATGGGTCTAACTATAAGGTGACTGGTCATCGTGTTGAAGCTTTACTTCGGAGGAGGGGCTTGCCACCAAAGGAAGTCCAGGATCTCCACACTTCCCTAGGACGAAATGGAATTTCAGGGATCGAGTCAAGCTATGCTGACTCGGTAACCAAAAAAAAACGCTCTCAATGGGAGGCAAGGCACCCCATGCTTATCCATTTTCAATGTTCTTTCATTAGTTTTTTATGTGTTGTGAAGGAGGTGGTACTCTTCTGTTCTATGTGTGTTTGTTGTTGTGCTTGGTGATGGTTCTGCAGGATTGACCCAAAATTTTATGAAGGATTCTCGTGTATTCGGTGTTTGTCCCGGTCCACTCGGCTTCCTTGCCTTTGATTTGCCATGAGTTTGGGGAAGGAAATCCGATATCCTAAAGTTATTATAGACTAACATTTTTTCTTTTAGCTCAATTAATAAATGGCTATTATTTTTTGTGATACTCTTTCTTCATTTTGAGTATGCATTCGACTTTTGATTTCCCCTTTAGTATGGGGTTTTTTACAGGTCTTTAGGCTAGGAAAACATTGAGGACATGTTTTGATTTTGTATGGGTAGTATATCTTCGATTATGATCCTTGGCCTTACTTTACGTTGTTCTCGAGTTTCCCCGTTTTCATCAAAAATTTTCAAAATATGAAAAATTTTAAAAAATTTCAAAAATAAAATAAGTGTTTTTGTCATAATTTTGACTTTCTTGCTGGGTAGAATAAGAGTAAATTTTGACCTGATCGAGCGTGTTGAGCTCTAGCTTGTTCCTTAACTTTTAGGCTAAGCATTCGCGATTTTCGCGAAGAACGAAAAATGATAGAGTTAAGTATGAGTAGGATGCTAAACAAGGATTATTTGGAAATCTTAAGAGCTCATGTATGTAACTTGTTGCTTTTTCTCCCATAAGCTCTTAACCGGATTAATATACGTGCTGTTTTTGGAGATTAAACTTAAATCAACAATTTTTATGTAATATATAGCAAAAATTTTAGTCTTAGTTCAAATTTATACTTGAATTTTTTTTTAAAAAGTCTTCTTTAAATATATACATATGTTATCTATATATATATATATTTAAAATTTATATATTATATATACTATATAAAAAATATATTTATATATATTATATATATTATATTTATTAATTTTAATAGAAGACTTCTTTTTGATAATGAGTTTATATATATATATATATATATATATATATATATAATGATAAAATGATAAAAAATAAATATAATAATAAAAGTTGTGGGCTGATAAAAGTTTACTACCTCTTGCCGGCTCACAACCGATGTGGTAGTCTTCTAAAGAAAGCCCATAGTAAGAATAAAAATCCGAGACTGATAAAAGTTTGCTGCATCTTGCCGGCTCACAACCGATGTTGCAGCCTTCTAAAAGGTCGAGGGTTATAATTGCATAAATATCTAAATAATTAAGTGTGAATTAATAAATTGACTTCTTTTTGTTAAATTCAAATATGCTTTTGCACTTTGACTATTCTATTTTATAAGCTATGAATATCCGGGAAACCTGAGAGTTTTTGAAACCTAAGGTCCGTGAGTCCGTAACTAGTCACTGTGGGGTGTTCAAAGTTGGTCACTATATGACGTAAGGTTGGGATATGTAGAGTCGAAATGTCGCCTACATGGGATGATCTCGCCTTTAAATTCATTATTCTAAGGTGGAACGTAAAGCATAGTATGTTGCAAAAAGTTGATCCATGGTTGAAATTCAAGATAGCACACTCACTTAAGATATAATAAATGTCGGGAGTAAAAACAAAGTTCACAAGTTGCAAATATGAGTAGTGCTAGCATCCTTACTGATATTTAGCTATGATTTTGTTTTAAGTTTGGTTTGGACAAGTGAAAAGTCGAGAACGATGAATTTATCCTTTTTGGGGCATTCTCGGAATCGAAATGCATCTTGTTCTATGATCTCTAACAGTTATGAAAATAACGAAAGTCGAAATAATATTATTAATATAAAAAAATAGAAAAGTTTTAGAAAAATAGGAAATAGGGGTGTTTTATAACTTGTGATCTCTTAACTCTCTCCACAAAAATCTTTGCTACTTTTATTTAAGTAAAAAGTTGGCGTGTCAAAAATCTAAAGATAGAAAAGAGGGAAGGACTTGTTTTGCTAAATGGACAAAGTACTAAAAGTATATAAAGCATGTTACTTCCACTTTCTAGTCATAAAACACACACTAGTCTTTTTTTCTCTCCTCCCATTTCCGGCCGAGTACCACCACCGGAAACCGTCACCGGTCGCCGAAAAACTTACATGCAAGACGATCCGTCTATAAAATATTAATTCCCTCGTCGATACCTCCTTATTCAACTAATAAAAAACCACATGCAATAAGTATTTTTGGAGTTAGAATTCGGGTTTGATTTAACCAATTTTGGTTGAAAAATGGTAGTAAAAGTGATAAATAATTGTTATTGGAAGCTTGGTTTTAAATAAAACGGTTCAGTTTTGTGTTTCGTGTTGGTTCGAACCCACGGCGGCGAAGGCGACGATTTTGATTATTGATCTTGCTTATTATAGCTTTGTAAGTATTTTTTAATACTTGTATTAGGGGGTGTTTGGGGTTGCTTATTGAAAATAGATTATGCGGTTTGAAAATGAATAATCAAATAATCAGCGGTTAGAAAACGTGGTTTTAAAAAATAGTGTTTGGATTTGATTATGATGTTTGATATTTTCAAAGTGTTTGGCAAATCTTATTAATTGATTATATAAATGGTAAAATTACCAAAAAGGACATTGATATACCTTAACTTATTTTGTTTTAACATGTTATAAAATAAAATTACTTATAAGAGATAATAAAAAAATAACACACAAAATAGACATAAATATTTATAAGTTTATATAATCAAAACTTATCCGATGGAACACAAAATAGACATAAATATCGCTTTATTACCTCAGCGGCTCATCTTCATTAATTTGATTCCATATCCATGGTTCATCAAATGACCCATTATAGACATAAACACATCTCAAAATGACGAACACAACAACACAAAATAGACATAAACACATTATTCGTCATTTCAAACCACTTTATAACCCATTATTCCATATCCATGGCCCGTATATCTTCATCAACTTTAAATTTCTTAGGTTGTTATATATGGTTTTCTTTCTTTGATGTTTAACAACTACTATCTCTTGCCAAATCATGTTCCACTAAAAGGTATAACATATCAATATTTGTGTTATCAAAACAAGCAGTATCATTGACTGTTGGTAGAAGAAGATGAATTGCTTTTAGGGGTTATATGGTAATTTTGTACAATGAGATGTATGGCGTTTACAAAAAGTAACTCTTGACATGCTTTTTGAAAACCACGTTTTGGTGAGTCCAAAACGTCAATAATCACTTTTCTGTTTTTAGTTGCCAAACACTTCCATCTGATTATGTGAGTTTTCAAAACGTGATAATCAAATAATCTCAAAGAAAACGCAAACACAAACACCCCCTTATATTTGTTTTCGCGATTTGATTTGTTCTCGATAATTGCATGTGATGAAATCCGATTGAATTTTGCGTTAGACTAGATTAGAAATGATATTGGATTATCAAAATAGGTTAGCTAGGTGTATTTTGAAGTTGTTATAAAGCGAAAATGAGGTTTTAATGGGTTTCGAAAAGTATAAATTCGAGCAGAAACTTTGGCGCGGAAAACGAGATTTTATGAAATCTGATTTTTGGTTGAATTAGACGATCGTTTTGACATAAAATAGAGCTTTTAACTCCTAATAACGAAGAAACTAGAGCGAAAACGGGATATACTTTTTAAGTGGAAAATTCAGCACATTTGGGTAATATTAGTTGCTGACAGAAATTTAAACGGCCTTCCGGCGAAACACGAAAGTTGTCCGGAATGTCGTTTTGCATGAAATTGCTTTAGAATCCGAGTCGTGAAAATGTGATATAACGGGTCATTTTGAGCGGGTCAGATCTAGTAATATATGTATATACATAAAGTCAAAGTAAAGTCCAACGTTGACTTTTGAAAGTCAACAGGTTGATACAAGACTTGTTGGGTGTTTATAAAATAATAAACGCTATTATTTTTACGAGTATAACAATTTAGACTAAACGACTTTCATAAATGAATATAATTCTAAGAATAGTAACTTTTCGTAAACGTACGGGACATAATCCCGATATGGGTAATTAATAACCAATTTGAACGCCGAAAGTTCGACGAGATAAATAAATATTATTATAAATATAATTAGATGACAGGACCTACTAAAAATGATAACTTTCCGAAAATAGCAACTTTCTAAAAATAGAAAGTTTCCGAAAATAGAAAGTTTTCGATTAAGTGACGAGTAATATAAATAAAAGAATGATCGTAACTCAATTATGTGGAGTCTAGGATCTAGGACGCACAAGTGGATTTCTTATCACATGTGTATGCATATTATATAGTTTTAATAGTTGCGGTATAGGCGTTATTCGATCGTACTTTATTGTGTAGTAATCAAGCGACATAAATTATAGGTCGCGGTTGAGCTCGTTGTCGAGTAGTTCGTGATTGTTTTGGTTATTTGATCTTCGGCTTTGATCAAGGTGAGTTCATAGCCTCGCTTTTGAACTATTTTAAATGTCTTTAACCCGCGAGAGGGATACTTGCTGTTTTATGAAAATGAGAACGCAATATGTTTTGATACTTAATATGATTCCATTACTATTGAGTATATGCCTTTTACTGTGTGACTGTTAGTTGCCTAGTTGTAGGTAAACGCTAATGCATTAAATAGATCTATTAGGTTTGACAACCCTGTCCGGGGTTTGAATTAGTTAATGAGCACCCTGTAGCGGACATTTTGTGGTTAGTATTAGGGGAAGTGGCATACTTCCCGGACATTATTTTATCCTACGGGATGAATGTGTTAAGTTTCAATACATGGGCTCATTTAGTTGGAAATCATTATGTAACTTGCCATATAAGCAATGTTATACGCTTTGTTGAACCAAATATGCGTTCTAACTGTTATTTGTAAACTCTATGAATTCACTCAACGTTTTGTTGACGTTTTTAAGCATGTATCTCAAGTTAGGTGCTATTTATGGCTTCAATGGAACGGAACGCGGATATCAAGGACTGTGTCTCGGTGAAATGTTTGTTTATTCAAATAAAACTATGCTTTGGAAAAGAAGACGTATCATGACTTTTGAAATGAAGCCTTTACGTTAATTTGGGACCTTGTAACTCTGATATTTTTCATATAAATAAAAATAAATTTTGTTTTATAAACGTATCTTTGAACGTTTACTGGGACTCGTGTGCATGTATTATGAAGTAGCACCCCAAATGTTGTATTCTGTTGCGTATCGTATTTTGGGGGTGTTACACACCTTAAGCAAACGGTGAATTGGAATAAATCAACAAGTGAAGGATGAGCTCGAATGTCCTACACGCGACCTAGTTGGAATATAGTGCGCTTTAAGTGCTAGCCATCCGCGCAGCTTTGTTCGTTCTGATCCTTTAAAAAGCGCTTGTGTGATGCCTTTAATTGCAAATCTATGTGGTGTCATGTGGGTTCACTTGGTTATAAGTAATGGTTATATAAGTATATATATATTCGGCATTAGTTATGTGATGTATGGTATTTATATAACTTGGTATTCGCATCTCGCGAAAAGTTTAATTTCTTCATGCATTTAATGCAATCTAATGAAATCATCCTAATATATGATGAGTATAATTTTAAATATGATTAAAATTATGTATGATGATTACTAATATAAGTATATCCTTTTTTTTCTTGTGAAGTATTTTTGGGATGAGACCTTGTCACCTGACCGCATCACTTGCGTGTTCGACTTCCCTATGGATGAGCCAGAGCCGCATCTCGCATATGACTTCTTTGCGCCCGGACCGCTACCAGGGTATGTTTGTAACCCGAACAACAACAACGGATGGATTGAGGCAGATGTGCCATTACTAGGAGAGTAGGGAGCCTGAGGTGGACAAGTCGATGTTTACCAGATCGATTGAAGAGCTGGCTGAGACGATATTGCCGGCCCTAGAGGCTGTCGAGGCAAGGAGCAGGTGATCGCCCCCGTGATTGATGTGGAGGAGGACATAGCCATGCTATTTGGTGATGACGATTTTAGTGATGACGATTCTGAGGGATTCGAGGATGATGAGGAGGTCTGGGAGTAAATCAGGGAGTTGGGTGGGGCTTGGATGGGCTCCCGTCACACCACCTTCGATGCAGTTGTACCCCCACCTAGCACTTACGAGGTAGGAGGTCCATCTACTGCTGCTGCTGATGGACAGTCTTTCACCCTCCCAGCACCTGGATTTCCTGGGCCTCCGTTAGTTATTGAGGATTTGAGTACCTGCATGGGTAACCTGGAGTACGGACATGGACAGCTAGTGAAGAAGGTGATCCAGGTGAGAGATGCAGAAGGTGGCAGAGCATTGATATTGGGGAGATAGCCATAGGGTTTTGCTGTAGAATGGAAAAAGTAAGGTTTATGGCGTCCCAGATGGTTTAGGACCTCGTGGGTGACTCGAGCATGTCGGGTACTCGGTGGAGCAGGGTCAGCAAGCTGCGACCCAACGAGATGAGGTGATTCCGGATTGAGCCAGTAAGGTGCAGACTTTGCAGGCTGCTGTGCAGCGAGAGTTGTGCAGATTCAAACAGCTACAAGCTATGGTTTCTGAGAGAGCTGCCATGGTGCCACATTGATGCAGTGCTTCTTAGGATGGATAACGTTTCTTGCTGATTTAGTGAGGGAGACACCAGGACCTCAGTAGTCCTTTGGTTTTGTTTATTTTGATAATTTGGTTGGGATTATGACCATTTTTATAGTTCACTAAAATACTTAGTGTCAGTTAGTGAGGTCATTGCTGCCTGGTGTATTTTTATTTTTGTAAACACCGCAGACTTCAGTAGTAGGATTTCTTGTTATTGAAAACTTAGAAATCATTCATGATTTGGGATGGATAGGTCCTTGGAAACTGCCGATTATTTAAACTTTTGGAGGATTTTTGGTTGTACGTATACTACCCCCAGCATTATTATCATTATTATGGTTATGAAAGATTATGACTATTCTTGGTTATGAGTTTTGTGTGATTGTAGGTGATGACGCCCTTGAGTGTTGAATGATTCGGTTGGTGAATCCTTCGCACATGTATGATACTTGCTTGCATAGTCCCTGAGTGGGTATTATTTTTTATATTTGTTGTGACCGTTGACCGAACTATGTAAAAAGATGTCTTGTGAATGGATGATTTTAAAACAGTGGATCGCAATAACGAATTCGTGTGTTGAACGAATGTCGTTGCGCGAATTGTATTGATTTTGTTGTATAAACTGTTTGTGTAAATAATGAAAAATGTGTTTTTAAATTTCATAAACTGACCCTATGGTGTCAAATAAATTTTCTTTTTTTTTTCTTTAAAAAAATAATATAAATAAAAAATATTCTTTTTGTAAATAATGATAATGGAGGATGGAACGATGCTATCTTCTTTTCTTTCTTTTAAAACAACCAAAAATTTTATTTTAACTTTATAATTTTTTTTATTTACCGAGAAAATGACTTACGCGTGTAGCGTATGAAAAAGGAATGTTTTGAAGAGGATGGACATGACGTCGTTTGGTCTTCAATTATGCATAACTTGATAACTATTCTTTATTTAGGAAGAAACCACGCTAAGTCGGGACATTGTCACCTTTTAAAAATGTCGAGTCTTTTGGAAAATTGTTCGGAGTTGGAATTCTCGAAGAGAA
Organism: Tanacetum coccineum; assembly: GCA_026074375.1. Classification (NCBI taxonomy): domain Eukaryota; kingdom Viridiplantae; phylum Streptophyta; class Magnoliopsida; order Asterales; family Asteraceae; genus Tanacetum; species Tanacetum coccineum. Next base: position 21,487 of record BQNB010058334.1, read on the forward strand.
AAGTGTTTTCAACCCTGCTACGGTTCTTGTGCATGTCACCTTAATCATATGGGTCTACATGGAGAAAATCTTATGTGAGTCGTTGTGACTGAGTCGTCCGAAGGGAAAATACCAACGGTATTGTTCGGAACGAGTGTGTCTAGAAAGAGCAAAGTCTAGTTTTAGTTGTAGGTATATAAGATAGACGGTTGTTATGGAGACATGTGTCGAGACCAAGTGTGGTCGCATGCCTATTAATGCAATGGTAGATTTGAGTTATCGAGGGTGTAAACCGGATACCGACACTGAGAAGGGATCCTCTAACTCAAAAATGGAGCTTCTAACTCCTAATAACGAAGAATCTAGAGTGAAATCGAGATATACACTTTAAGTAGAAAATAAAGTCACTTGTGAAATATACTAAAAGCTGGCAGATTCGAAAACGTCCGATTTGAGCACTTTCGAGTCCGTTTTAGCCTTCGGCGAAACACGAAAGTGTTCGGATGTCGTTATTTTACTTTGCCATAAGGTTGTTAGTTTTAAAAATCGCGTTATATGGTAAAACTGAAAGTCAATTTTTGCGTTATGTTAAAAAATATTATAAGTTCTGCAAAAAACTTTACTGTGGCATTTTGGTATTTTTTCGAGTTTAAGGTCTCGGCTAAAACTAAAAGTTGTCCGGAAACGTCGTTTTGACATAAAATCACTTTAGGGTCCGAGTCATAAAAAAATGTGATATAGTGGGTCGTTTCGCCACTGTGCAGAGGAACAAAAAACATGAGACAATCATAAATGCATTCTAATATATGTAATATGCCTCTAATTAAAGCTTAATTGCGTTATCAATGCATTAAGTTATTAAAGATGCGTCTAATTTAAGTCGGTTGCTCTCGGATATGCGATTATAGTTTATCTCTTTCCTTCATTATTTTAAGAAAACTTCTCATTTGATCCATAAACTTTATTTATATATATATTTTATATATATATATATATTTTATATTTTATTATATATTATATATATTATATATAGTGAAAGTCAAACTGAAGTTCAACGTGACTTTTGGAGTCAACGGGTTTATAAAGACTTTTGTTGGGAATAAATGCAAGCTCTCGTGTTTCTACTGCTGGTTGAAGAAACTAATGTTGGTGAAGATTAGAGAAAATAGTTTAAGTCATTAGTACTGTTAGTGTTATAGTTAGTATTGCCAGTACAAAGTGTTAGTACTATACGTTTATTAATATTGTTAGTTATAATAGTTAGTACTGTTGGTTATATAGTTAGTACTGCTAAAGTGATATGCATGAGATATATTAGGAATAGATATGCATTGATCACTTGACGCGTTTTGTAAGCCCATTAGGGTTTCTTGGTGTATAAAAGAAATCCTAAGGCATAGTTAGAAATATATAGATCTAGAAGTCATTTCTCATAGTTAGAATTCATAGTTTCAAGGTTATTCTATAACTTTGATTGTGTTTAATATATTGAAAGTTTAGCAAGATCTTGTTTTACTGTTTCATTGTTCTTTTTAGTATTGCAAACTAGATTCCGCATAGTTTGTGATATTCTCAATCTTAGTTTCTACAATAGTTGTTTTGGATCTATCCAACACAACTAAGCTTTAACAAGCTAAGTAAGATCTGTTCAAAAGGGATCAACAAGTGGTATCAGAGCTTGTTGAGAAACTTTGAATAAGAAGAACACTATATCTACACAAGATCTCATATTCAAAGAGAAGATGGAATCACAGTCAGAATCAACCCAAACATTGTCTGCACTAAAACTTCCTATGCTCAAAACAGGAGACTATGATCTCTGGAGCATGAGAATGGAGCAATATCTTACTCACACTGATTATGCTCTTTGGGAGGTTATTGTGAATGGTGATGCACCTGCTACAATTGCATCAGCTAGTGCTGGTACTGAAGGTCCCATTCCTCCTAAAACTGCTGAACAAAAGCTAGCAAGAAAGAATAAATTAAAAGCAAAAAGCACTCTATTGTTGGCCATTCCTGATGAGCACCTATTGAAGTTTCATGGAATCAAGGATGCAAAGACCTTATGGGAAGCAATCAAGGCCAGGTTTGGAGGCAACAAAGAATCAAAGAAAATGCAGAAAACCATTCTGAAATGGGCGCAATATGAGATTTTGTAACATCATGATCTGGAAGGACTGGATAAAACCTATGATAGGTTTCAGAAACTCATCAGCCAATTGGAAATTCATGGTGAAGTTATCTCTCAGGAAGATGCAAATCTGAAGTTTCTAAGAAGTCTACCATCAGCTTAGAACACTCATACCCTTGTTCATGAGTTACTAATCTGATTTAGACACGTTGAGCATGGAGATTTGTACAACAATTGAGGTGTATGAAGTTGGATATAAGCCAATCAAGCTCAAGCTCAAACTCTCAGAATGTGGCTTTTGTATCTCAGAAAAACACTAGCAGTACCAATGAAGCAGTTAATACTGTCTCATGTATGTTACTTTACATTGTAGTTCACAGGGACAAGCTTCTTCTCAACTTATGTTGATGATTGTCCATGTTTCCTTCTTTGCAAATCAATCTTATTAGTCACATATTAGACAATGAAGATCTGAGCAGATTGATACTGATGATCTTGAAGAGATGGATCTCAAATGGCAGGTGGCCTTGTTACCAAAGGGTGAAAAGATTCATAAAAGAAGACAGGAAGGAATCTGAATTTCAATGTAAAGAAACTGTTGGCTTTGATAAGACAAATGTTGAATGTTATAACTGCCACAGGAGAGGTCACTTTGCTAGAGAATGCAGGGCACCAAGGAATCAGGGGAATAGAAATGGAGATGCTCCAAGAAGGAATGCACCAGTGGATACATCTACTACAAATGCCTTGGTTGTTCAAGATGGGATAGGTGGTTATGATTGGAGCTTTCAGGCTGAAGAAGGCATCAAGTTCATCAAGTTCAGACTCTGAGGTACATACTTGCTCTAAAGATTGCTTAAAATCATATGAAACTCTTCAAAAACAGTATGATCAACAACGTGAAGCTCTTAATAAATCTAATCTAGAAATTATAGGTTATCAAATGGGATTAGAATCATTAGAAGCTAGGATAGTTGTTCATGAAAAGAATGAAGCTGTTTATGAAGAAGATATTGCATTTTTAAAGTATGATGTCCAAGTGAAAGATATTTCTATCAAAGACCTTAAAAATCAGTTAGAAGAAGCTTTAAAAGAGAAAGATGATTTGAAACTTAAACTAGAAAATTTTGAAGAATCATCAAAGAATCTAACTAAACTGATTAATAGTCAAATAAGTGCTAAAGATAAAGCTGGTCTTGGTTATGATAGTCAAATGAATAAGAGTGAAGTGGTTCATAGTGTGTTTAACAGTAGAGAAAGTGATGTGGATGATAGTCTAGTAAATGATAGATTCAAAACAGGTGAAGGGTTTCATGCAGTTCCCCCTCCCTACACTAGGATATACATGCCCTTAAGGACACTGACTTATCCTTTTGCTGGGTTAGTTGAATTCTTTGTCTATAAGACCTAAAGTGAGTGAAACTGAAACTAGTATATCTAAGACTAGTAAGGATATTGTAGAAAAGCCTAAAACTGTTAGGCCTAGTGCTCCTATCATTGAAGATTGGGACACTAATAGTGATAATGATAGTGTGTTTAGACCTAAATCTGATCAGACAAAACCAAAGTTTACTAAAATTAATTTTGTCAAATCTGATGAGAATGTGAAATCTGTTAATAAGGAAAACACACATAGGCAAGTAGAGTATCCTAGGAAAAGTCAAAGTCCTAGGGATAATAGAAGAAACTAGAATGGGATGATGACTCAGAAACTAGGAAATGGTTTTGAGTCTATAAAGAAAGCTTGTTTTGTATGTGGGAGTCTCAACCATTTAATCAAAGACTGTGATTTTTATGAAAATAAAATGGTAGAAAAACCAGAGTTAAATAATAAGGGAAGGGTTACTGGTCAAAAGGAAATTAGACCAGTATGGAACAATGTTCAGAGGGTGAACCACCAAAATAAATTGACTCACCCACATCCTAAAAGGAATTTTGTTCCAACAACAGTTGCAACAAAGTCAGGACAAGTGCCAGTTAATGCTGCTATGCAAAGCTCTCCAAGAGCAGCATCAATTAGTATTGCCAGGCCTGTTAATACTGCTGCCCCTAAATCAAAAGTGAATGATGCATTACCCACACCATATTCTTATTTTAAAGCATATTCACCAGTAAGAAGGACTTTTAACCAAATATCAGCAGCTAAAACCAATAATTTTAATGAAAAAGTTAATACTGTTAGGGTTAACAATGTAACTACTGCTGGGCCAAAAGCTGTAGTTAGTGTTGCTGTGGGAAATGGGGAAAATGTTGTTAAGTCCTCAGCATGCTGGATTTGGAGACCAACAGGAAATATTATTGACCATAACTCCAAGGACAGTGAGTCATACATGCTTAAAAGATTTGACTATTTTGATCTACAAGGCAGACTCATATCAGTAATGGCTTGGGTCCCTAAGAGAAACTAATTCTCTTATTTTGAGTGCAGGATAATCCACAATATACTTTACAGGATCAAGGGATTTTTGACAATGGATGCTCTAGGCATATGACTAGAAACAAGCCCTTCCTTACAGATTATCAAGAGATTGATGGTGGATTTGTTGCATTTGGAGGAAGTCCTAAAGGAGGTAAAATTACTGGAAAAGGTAAAATTAGGACTGGTAAATTAGACTTTGAAGATGTATACTTTGTAAAGGAACTTAAGTTTAACATTTTCTCTGTCTCACAAATATGTGACAAGAAAAACAATGTTCTTTTCACTAAGACTGAATGTCTTGTTCTATCTCCTGACTTTAAGCTACTTGATGAAAGTCAAGTCTTGCTTAAAGTTCCCAGACATGGCAACATGTACAGTTTTGATCTAAAGAATGTTGTTCCTTGAGGAGGTTTGACTTGTTTATTTGCAAAGGTTACAATAGATGAGTCTAATTTATGTCATAAGAGGCTTGGTCATATAAACTTTAAAACTATGAACAAACTTGTGAGGGGAAACCTTGTAAGAGGATTGCCTTTAAAGCTTTTTGAAAATGACCATACTTCTGTTGCTTGTCAGAAGGGAAAGCAACACAAAGCCTCTTGTAAGACCAAGCTTGTGAGCTCTATCAGCCAACCCTTACAAATGTTGCACATGGCCTTATTTAGGCCAACATCTGTAAGGAGTATCACAAGATATATTGCCTTGTTGTCACTGATGACTATAGTAGGTTTAGTTGGGTTTTCTTTTTGTCCACTAAGGATGAGACTAGTGGGATCCTTAACCTTTATAACTGGCATAGAAAACCAAATAAATCATAAGGTTAAAATCATTAAATGTGACAACGGAAATGAGTTTAAAAATAATGACATAAATCAGTTTTATGGAATGAAAAGGATTAAGAGGGAGTTTAGTGTTGCTAGAACTCCACAACAAAATAGAGTTGCTGAAAGAAAGAATATGACACTAATAGAGGCAACTAGGACTATGCTAGCAGATTCATTATTACCTACTACATTCTAGGCTGAAGCAGTTAGTACTGCTTGTTATGTTCAGAATAGGGTTTTAGTAACCAAGCCTCACAACAAGACACCTTATGAACTATTACATGTAATCACCTAGTATATGTTTTATGAGACCATTTTGTTTTGGTGTCCTTTGCCATCGTAATACTTTAGATCCCGTATGTAAATTTGATAGGAAGGCTGATGAGGGGTTCTTTGTTGGATACTCTATAAATAGTAAGGCTTTTAGGGTATTTAACACTCGAACTAGGAAAATAGAGGAGAACCTGCACATAAACTTTCTTGAAAACAAACCCAATGTTACAGGGAGTGGACCAAATTGGCTCTTTGATATTGATTTTCTAACAAACTCTATGAATTATGAGCTAGTTACTGCAGGGAATCAAACTAATAAGAATACAAGTATCAAGGATAATGTTGATGTATACACAAACAAGATATCTGCTACCATAACTTTATAATAGTCCACAGAGCTCAGAGAAAGGATGCAGTTACTGATGATGCTGGTAAAAAGATTAATGAAGAACCAGCAAATGAGGGTAAAAGAAATGGTCAAGAGAAGGAATGATGAGCTTCAAATAAAGAAGGTGACCAGAATGTGCAAGATTGTAGAGCTGAATTGGATAATTTGCTTGTTCAACAGAAGCAAGGTTATGCTAACAGCACTAATAGAGTTTCTACTATTATTCCATCTGTTAGTGTTGCTGGAGAAAGTTTTACTAATGTTGATGATCTTCCAACTGATCCTCTTATGCCTGATTTAGAGGATACTACTGATCTTCTAAATACTGGTATCTTTAGTGGTGCATATGATGATGAAGATGATGGTGCAGAGGCTGACCTTAACAACTTGGAAACAGCCATGAATGTCATTCCTATTCCCACAACTATAATACACAAGGATCATCCTAAAGACCAGATCATTAGAGACATAAATTTAGCTACTCAAACAAGGAGGATGACCAAGATTTCTGAAGAACATGCTATGGTCAGTTACATCAAAAAGTAGAGGAGAACAAATCACAAAGATTATCAAAACTGCTTATTTGCCTATTTTCTCTCACAAATAGAACCCAAGAAGGTGACACAAGCTTTGACAGATCCAAGCTGGATAGAGGCAATGCAAGATGAGTTGCTACAGTTTAGTTTGTAGAAGGTTTAGAGATTGGTTGATTTACCCAAAGGCAAGCATGCCATTGGAACAAAATAGGTCTATAGAAACAAGAAAGATAAGAGAGGGATAGTAGTTAGAAACAAGGCAAGACTGGTTGCACAAGGTTACACCCAAGAAGAAGGAATTGATTATGATGAGGTTTTTGCTCCTGTTGCTAGGATAGAAGCAATCAGGTTATTTTTGGCCTATGCATCATTTATGGGGTTCATTGTGTACCAGATGGATGTGAAGAGTGCCTTTTTATATGGTACTATTGAAGAGGAGGTGTATGTGTGCCAACCTCCTAGTTTTGAAGATCCACAGTTCCCTGACAAGGTTTACAAGGTAGAAAAGGCCTTATATGGTCTCCATCAAGCTCCTAGAGCCTGGTATGAGACCTTGTCTACCTACTTATTAGAAAATGGATTTAGAAGAGGAATCATTGATAAGACTTTGTTTATCAAGAAGGACAAAGGTGATATCCTGTTAGTACAGGTATATGTAGATGACATTATCTTTGGGTCTACTAAGAAGTCTTTATGTACAGAGTTTGAAAGTTTAATGCACAAGAAGTTCCAGATGAGTTCTATGGCGAAGCTCACTTTTTTCTTAGGGTTGCGGGTCATGCAGAGAGATGATGGAATATTCATTAGCCAAGACAAGTATGTGGCTGATATATTGAAGAAATTTGATTTCTCTTCAGTAAAAATAGCAAGCACTCTAATAGAGACTAACAAGGCATTGCATAAGGATGAAGAAGCTGAGGATGTGGATGTTCACTTATACAGATCAATGATTGGATCATTGATGTACTTAACAGCTTTTAGGCCAGACATAATGTTTGTTGTTTGTGCCTGTGCAAGGTTCCAAGTTACTCCAAAAGTCTCACATCTTCATGCTGTGAAGAGGATCTTTAGATACTTGAAAGGTTAACCCAAATTGGGCCTTTGGTATCCTAGGGATTCACCATTTGACTTGGAAGCTTTTTCAGATAGTGATTATGCTAGAGCTAGTCTTGACAGGAAATCCAAAACAGAAGGTTGTCAATTTCATGGCAAAATGTTGATTTCATGGCAATGTAAAAAGAAAATAGTGGTTGCCAACTCAACAACTGAAGCAGAGTATGTTGCTGCTGCTAATTATTGTGGATAGGTGTTATGGATTCAAAATCAAATGCTTAATTATGGGTTTAACTTTATGAACACCAAGATTTACATTGATAATGAAAGTACAATCTGTATTGTGAAAAATCCAGTATTTCACTCTAAAAACAAGCACATAGAGATTAGGCCCCATTTCATTAGAGATTCTTATGAGAAGAAGTTGATTCAAGTGATCAAGATTCACACAGACCACAATGTTGCAGATCTTCTCACAAAGGCTTTTGATGTTAGCAGGTTTAACTTTCTGATTGCTAGCATTGGATTACTTAATCTCTGAAGTATTGTTTGAGGGGAGGTTAATTAAGATTGGATGAAAGGGAATGTATCATTAAGCAGAAGTGGGTGAAGGGTCAGGACAACCCACTGATCCCCAACACACATCCACATCTGCTCAACTCTCTAATGAAGAACCAATCACTGTTTTATCATCATCTCAACTCAAAAAGACCCACAAACCTAGGAAAGCCAAAAGGACCACTAAGATATCTCAGTCTAGTGGACCTATTCACCTTGTTGCAGATGAGACTGTCTATAAGGAGTGGGAAGACAGAATGGAAAGGGCTGCCACTACTGCTTCTAGCTTAGAGGCAGAGCAGGACAGTGGTAACATAAATAGGACCCAATCCATGGCAACACTTAATGAGCCTCTTCCTTAGGGAACTGGTTCAGGTAGTGGTCCCAGGTGCCAAGTTACCATATTGGGGGTGCAGAAGCTCAAACTAGGTTTGAGGCTGCATCTAAACAGTCCAATGATCCACCTCTCTCAAGAGTTAACACACTTGGAAGTGGGGAGGACAGTATGAAACTAAAGGAATTGATGGAACTTTGTACAATGGTTTGCTTACCAGTATCTACTTTCTATTCATGGGTTGTACATAAATATGGATCCTCATGAATTCTCACATGTCTATCTAGTTGTTTCTAGTGTGCTTGTGATGAATAGAGGCATGTTGGTGTATAATTATTGTAGAAAGAGTTAATACTGTTAGCAACTCTTAGTACTGGTGAGCAGCAGTTAGTACTGTTAGGCCAAATATTAATACTGCTAGGCTTAACTTAGTACTGCTAGGATACCGTTAATACTGTTTGGAGCATAACTGATTTTTGGCAATTAAATATAGCCATTGAGATATTACTACCAAATATTTCGCTTATAGGGGTCTATAATTTGGATAATTCTTGATCTTTCTTTCCCTTATAAGCTTTCTTCAAGATAAAGATTCAATCTTATTCAGTCGGTCCAAGCAAAACCTTAAGCGCTTTCTATATAAAATCTCAATTGCTTTCACCCAACACACATAACTTTCAAACGCGTACCTAAGCCCAACACTTAATTTGAATCTTGCTGTTTCAACTGCTTTCATAATCTACAATCGCAAATTTAAAGTACTGTGATCAACACATTATGGTTGCTCTCTTGGAGAAAACATATAGAAGTGAAGGCTTTCATCAGATAGTGGATTTTCTAAATGCTTCTCACATCAGGTTTGCTCTCTTTGAAAATCCTACAATCTATGATTCTCACATCAAACAGTTTTGGCAGACTGCTACTGTCAATACACTTGATAATGGGGAACAAGAAATAACTGCCACAGTCAATGGTCATGTTAAAACTGTTACTATAGCATCTGTTAGGAAATATATCCAATTAGCAGATGCTGGTGGTCTCAGTTCATTACCAAATACTAATTTTTTTGACCAACTCTCACTGATGGGGTATGCCATTACTTCTAATAAATTCACTTTTCAAAAAGGCCATTTTCCCCTTAGTAGAAGATCATGATCCATACCATTCTTCAATGTTTAAGTCCAAAGAAAACAGCTTGGGAACAGTTTAGTAGTAATATAGCAACTGCTATAATTTGCTTAGCCACAAATAAGACTTTTAATTTTTTAAAATTGATTTTTGATGGTATGGTGAAAAACTTGGATAATCAAAGTAAATTTCTAATGTATCCAAGATTTATTCAAATCTTTTTGAACAAAAGGAAAAGGTTGCTTTCTTTACACAAAAGAATTTATATCACTCCTACCCTTACACCAAAATTGTTTAGTAACATGAGAAGGGTTACCAAGGGATATTCTAGGGAGGAAACACCTTTATTTGCCACTATGCTTGTTATTGACCAAACTGGATAGGGTGAAGGATCAACAATCCCAACTGGATCCAAACACATACCCCTTATAGCTCCATCTACTAAACCACACCCAGATACATCAGCTCAATCACCTATTACTGAACCACATACATCATCCCCACAATAAACTGAACCACCAACTTCTTTAACAATTAGGGAAACTATCAGACAGGAAGTTGAGATTCCTCAGTCTAACTTTCCTACTCAGACCCCAGTTGCAGATGAGGCTGCATTCACAGGTGTGGATGTTGTTCATAGAGGGGCTGCCACTACTGTCTCTAACAAAGATGCAGGACAGGGCAGTGGTAACATCACTAAGTCCCCTACCATGCCCCATGATTCACCTTTCCCAGGAGGTCACACACCTAGAAGTGATGAGGGAAGTATGACACTACATGAATTGACGGTTCTATGTATAAATTTGTCAAACAATGTGGAAAGCTTGGAGACAGAATTGATGCAAACAAAACAAACCTATGGTGCTGCTTTAACTAAACTTATCAAAAAGGTAAAGAAGTTAGAGCAGACTGTCAAGATAATCCAAGCTAGAAGGAGAACAAAAATTATTGCTTCTGATGATGAAGAGGATTTAGGTGCAGAGGATCCTTCCAAACAGGGGAGGAGTATGATAGAAGAAATAGATTTGGATGCTGGAATTTTATTAGTTCCTCCATATGTTGAAGTTTAGGGGATGTATGGATAGAATTTGGACACTCAAGAAGGTTTTGGTGCTGGTTCAGAAGTTACTACTGCTGATGCAGAACTTAACACTGCTAGTACATTTGTTAGTATTGCCAGTCCTCAAAGACATGCATATACTACTGCTGATGATTTAACCCTTACAGAGACACTTATGGAGATCAGAAAGAGTGCTGCTAAAGCTAAGGGCAAGGCTAAAGTGGATGAAACTAAGTCTCAAAGGAAGATGAAATAGATAGAGCATGTTCAAATTAGTAGGGATGCAGAAGTAGCTCAAAAGCTACAAGAAGAGTTTGATGCAGCAGAAAGACAGAGAATGGCTCAAGTGCATCAAGCAGCTCAGGGTTTTACAGATGCTGAATGGGATGATGTATTAGCTAGAGTTACAGCAGATGAAGATTTTGTTCAACAGTTACAAGTTGGTGAAAAGTGTAATGAAGAAGATCTACCAATGAAGCTTGTAGAACTTGTCAATCAAAGAAAGAAGTTCTTTGCTCAACAAAGAGCTGAAGCTAAGAGGAACAAGCCAATGACTCATGCTCAACAAAAGGAATATATGTCAAATTACATCAAGAACCAAGAAGGAGGTTATTTTATTAAACAATTGAAGTCACTTTCATTTGAGCATGTTAAAGAAATCTTTAAAACTACTATAAGAAAGGTACAATCTTTTATGCCTATAGGATCTGAGTTGGAGGTTTAGAGACTGAAAGAGCAGGTCAAGAAGTTTTAGAAGAGCCTGTTAAAATATAAAAGATTGGAGAAGCTTCGGGTTTAGGTAAAGAATCAGCAGAAAAGGAAAAAGAATTATCAGAAGAAGAACTTCATAAATTATTAGTGATAGTTCTAGTAGAAGAAGTTTATGTTGAAGCCTTACAGGTCAAATATCCAATCATAGACTGGGAAGTTTACTCTAAAGACACAAGAAGGTATTGGAAAATTACTATAGTTGGAAACCATGCATAAGCTTATCAAATTTTTGCTGAGATATTAAAGAAATTTAATAGAGATGACCTGGATAAGCTTTAGGATTTGGTTAAGGAGAGGTTCAGTACAACAGAGCCTATAGATGATAAAGAGAAGGAATTGTGGGTTGAACTGCAGAGATTGTTTGAGCCAGATAATGATGATACTCTATGGAAGCTTCAAAGGTATATGCATGATCCTTTGGTATGGAGGCTTTATGATACATGTGGTGTTCACCATGTATCTTCAGTAAGAGGACATGAAATCTTTATGCTAGTTGAAAAAGAATATCCATTGACAAGAGGGCTTATGACTGTGATGTTGGCTAACAAGCTTCAAGTGGATCAATATTCAGAAATGGCAAATGAACTTTTAAGGAAAATTTTCATTCTAGCAAACAAACCAAGACACTAAAATGTTTGGAAGCATCCTCTCAACATAGATGGTTTAATTCGAAGAAAATTGATGATTAACAAGATAAATATCAACTTTAGGGGAGGATTGTTGGGAATAAAGGAATCTCAAGTTTTTACTGCTAGTTGAAGAAACTACTACTGGTGAAGATTAGAGAAAACAGTCTAAGTTATTAATACTGTTAGTGTTATAGTTAGTACTGCCAGTACAAAGTGTTAGTACTGTCAGTTTATTAATATTGTTAGTTATAATAGTTAGTATTGTTAGTTATATAGTTAGCACTGCTAAAGTGATATGCATGAGATATATTAGGAATAGATATGCATTGACCACTTGACGCATTTTGTAAGCCCATTAGGGTTTTCTTTGATGTATAAAAGGAACCCTAAGGCATAGATCTAGATATCAGTTTTGATATAAGTTTTATATAGTTTTCATAGCAGTCATAGTTCATAGCTCCAAGGTTATTTTGTAACCCTATCACTATTCAAAGTGATCATTTTATATTGAGGCTGAAAGTTTAGTAAAACTTTGTGTACCGTTTCATTGTTCTTCTTAGTATTACAAACTAGATTCAGCATAATTTGTGATATTCTCAATCTTAGTTTCTACTATAGTTGTCTTGGATCTATCCAATACAACTAAGCTTTAACAAGCTAAGTAAGATCTGTTCAAAAGGGATCAACAGGGGCGGACACAGGATTTTCAAGAGGGTGTTGCACAAATTATTTTTCATAAGCATCAAATTTTTATCCAAACACTATATAAACAGTAAAAATGACAAACTAGTCAATAAAGTACATTGTCTCTTACTATTGACCTATTCAATGTTTTGAGCCTTGAAAGCGCTTCATCACATAGGGAAACGGTTATACTTTTAATGTAAGGAAATGGTAAATAGTAAAAAAGTAAATGAATAACAAAAAAATAAATACAGACACTCATATAAACGATAATTAAATAAAACAATAAAAAGGCTTACTAGATCGCCAACAAGGAAACACTCAAGAGTCGAAGCACGTATTTGACACGCTTAGCATTAAAGAGCCGAGGCATGTGTTTAACACGCTTCTCTTAAAACTGATTCGTCGTCTGTTTCCGAGGATACAACAGCCAAAACAGTAAGTTGTACTGCCAGACTTAACAAACTGCCTTAAGTATCACCTTTTCAAATGTGTACTCCATGTGTTGGAAATCAATAATATTTATTGATTTGATGTGTAATAAACCTATAGAATTAAGGCCTCTAGTTATACACAATAAAGTGCTCCTAAGTTTACTCATCCCACCGATGTGGGATACAAAATAAACCTAAACTTAAAAGTTTATTTTGAAGCTCTCTAGAATGAGAATGCAAACTTAAAAACTATTACTTATATATATATATATATATATATATATATATAAATATGACATATACATACAGATAATTGTGTCTAAAGTTGGTCAAAATCACTTTGCCAACCAAATGTTTCAACAATTAACCCTTTAAATCTAAAAATGATTATGATATATACACTAGCATTCATAAAACTGTGAAAAAAGGCTCTTAACATGCTTGTAGTATTCAAAACCCTAAAATAAAAGAATATCATCATTAATCTGAACTATATTTTATATAAATGTAACTCCTTTCAAAACAATAATAAAAATACTTTTTAATAGCTACCTTTTATGTTATAATGAATGAATGATACTTGTTGTCTTGACGTGTAGAATAAGTGGGAGTTTATTTTTTGGACGAATGGAGGAACAGAGTAGACGAATGAACGAATGATAATTGTGTTCTGTAGTATTACTATTAGATGATCATATCTAATTAATTTGGGTTTATTGGGCCTTTTATATATTTATAATTATATTTTGAAATAGATAAAAGGTTCACCGTAAACAATGATTACACTAACTAATTTTTCACCATAAAGAATGTGTAGATGTATCAAATCACTTAACAAATGAGCAAGAAATTGTAGATGTATCAAATCACTTAACAAATGAGCAAGAAAGAAAGTTTAGAGAGAAAGTAGGTTGTAACACTTAGAGAGAGAAAGGAAATGAAAATGTATTATGTGAAAGAACCAAATAAACAACCAACCCTCTCCAAGGTGTGGAGAGGGGTATTTATACCTTGCTTGGCCGGTCACACATAAGGCTGTCTTATGTTGACCCGGTTAGCTTGGTAAGTTTCCAAATATTGTTGCTACGAGCTATACTATTACATATTGGTAGTGACCAAGTCTATAAATGTCTTCAATATTTGCTCGTAGTCTTGTATTCTTGATCTTTATCTTGTGAATCTTGATGTAGTAATCTTTAGACTTTTAGGCTTTAGCTTGTATCTTTGTCTTGATTTGTATATGATCTTGAGCTTCTTGAGATCATCAACCAAGCATAATCTCTTTTCGTCATCTTTTGATCTTTGCCTTCTTGTGATCTTGTGACTTTTGGACCGACATGCTCATACTTTTCTTGATTTTGAAAGCTTGTGTAACCGTACGTCGCTTAGCATCTACCAAATAGCAGTTGATTAAAAGTATTTGTAACTGATGCTTAATATTGTTGGAAAAAATCATTTCAAGTTGGTTTCTATTATGATAAGTTATGTTGTACATGTTACACGAAGTAAACAAAAATAAACCCTTCATTTTGATTAAAAGAACATTATTAATCAATTTAAATTGTGTATGATTGGTGAACATGACCCAATGTTGAAGCAAACTTAAAAGGATCTTAATCCAATATCTTTTACAGTGATCGAACATAATAATCATTACAAGTAAAAAGTATCGGCTCCACCACGTATAGCTAACGAAGAAAATAACGTTATTTAGTTTTAAATGTGTAATATATATGGAAGCTGATTTATACCGAACAAATTATAACGTACGTACGGGACTTTTATCGTGTGATTCGTGAAGCGTAACATTTAACATATAGGCTATGGCGAAACACCAAGGTCACATCTTATTAATAAACGGTGTTTCAGGTTAGTTGTGTTCCGATTTGCATGCATGACATATCAAGTGTGACATTTTCAAAAAATTGTCTATGAAAGTAATTCTTAATTCGAACATATCGGAAAGTATGATGGCGGCAATGATTATAAAAATACTGTATTGAAAATTATAGTAGTATTAAAATAACTAAGGATGATGTTTATCCAACTTAAACCATGATTTGGTCCAACTAAACTTTTGGAATTTTGGCAATTGAATATGACTGACTCTTAATTCACACTTTGACAATATCCGTTGGGGGTGTATTTAAAAAAAAATATTTCGTTTTGCCCCTCCAACGGCTATATAGCTGTTTTTAATTTCCCCTTTTATTTTTAAAAGTTACCAAAAACCCCATAACGGCTAGTTTTATAAAAAAATTGTTTTTTAATAAATTTACAAAAAACACCCCTAATGGCTATTTTTTCAATTTTTTTTTTCATTTTGCCTCCTCACACAACTCATTATAAATACTCCAATACCTCTATATTATTTTCTCACAAAAAAACACACATTTACAACAAAAAACACATTACAAACTCTTTCACAATGAATCAAAATCAAATTGGTCGAACCGTTTTTGATATCATGGCAAGGTCAATATGGTAGGGGTGATAAAAAATACCCCACTATAATGCTTGAAGCTGTAGCTTCGCAAGATTTGTGGATTTGACATGCGTTTTATTGGATGGCGGGTGCGAATAACGATATTAATGTTTTAGATAATTCTCCGTTATTCGACGACCTATTAGATGACTTAGCCCCTATGGTTCCGTATGTGGTAAACGGAGTTCAATATCGTAATGGGTATTACTTGGCTGATGGAATTTACCCGGAGTGGGCAAGTTTCGTCAAATCATTCACGGTTGCAACTGATCCGAAGCATACGTACTTTAAACAGCGTCAAGAAAGTGCACGGAAAGATGTCGAACGTGCTTTCGGTGTTCTCCAAGGACGTTGGGGACTTATTCAACAACCGGCCCGTGCATACGAAGTCAAAACATTACGTAGAATCATGTATGCTGGTATCATAATGCATAACATGATTTTAGAAGATCAAAATATGTTGGTTGTTGACTGGAAACATGTGTATTCTGTAACATTTTGTATTTTCAGGTCATTTTCGATGCTATTTAAATTCACTATTTATTTATTTTATTTATTTTTCTTCTCGTACGCGTTCGCTTTTAATTTTAATAGTTAAGTTAAATCGCGTAAACTAAACATCAACAATT
>BQNB010058335.1:0-31003 GCA_026074375.1 Tanacetum coccineum
GTAAAACTCTAAAATAATATTGAATGATAACTAAATTTTCCAAAACGTCTCTTTTGAGTTGTTTTCTATGATTATGATTGTTGATTCATGAAGTAATACCCTAATTTAGTTTTCGCTGCTACATGTCAAATAAGGGGGTGTTACACGAGACGTCGAGAGGTGTTGATGAATGTATGCGTTGATGAGTTGTGGTCGCGAGTAACTTGCACATTTTACGTTATGTATTACAAGTTACTTGTGTGTCATTATTAAAACCAAAGGACTTATTTAGTTTAAATATCATAATATTTGCACTAACATGCTTAATCACATAGTGTTTCTTAACAAAACGATTTTAATCGACTTTTGTTTAAAACGCTAATGTTTTGTAAGATCCGTTATACAAAACCACTTTACAGGGAGTCTTTCGACTAAAAAATAAACAATATCACCTATTACATAATGTTTTTAACAAAAAACACATGTGTAATATGATGTTGTCAGTTTTTATTAAGAAGATCTTAATAGATCTGTTTCACATGATCTATTCCTATAATGAAACTCAACAAGGTTTCAGTAGATCTACTCTTTTAAAGAAACTCAACAAGGTTTCTATAGATATACTTTTAAATTCCATAAAATCTCAAGAATTATATCTAGCTTATAATTAAACTCGACCCGTTTTAAAATAAACTAGACAAGTCAAACAAACACTTTCACTAATTTAGTAAAAATGATGTACATAATCCGATATTTTTAATAACTTGTATAATTGACAATATCTTGATTCAAATAAATTCTTCTTGATTTCATTGAACACGTTGCAGTTATCTAAATAAAATGACAACTTGCATTTTATAAGATATGTTTCAAAGAAACTCCAGTTGGTTTCAATGAATACACTCCAATAATCTAATAAAATGGCAACTTATATTTTTATCAGATTTGTTTCAAAGAAACTCCACTTGGTTTATTTAAACTTGTACCAAATCTGATTCAAGAAAACTCAAATTAGTTTCAATGAATCAAATAGATCAGTTTAAAAGAAACTCAATCTTGGCTTCAATATAAACTGATCTGAACACCTGAAAGATCACACGCAAACAATTAAATAAATTGTTATAAACCAGTATCTAAGAAATTCAATCCTGATTTCTATAACCATGTATCGGATCTGCTTCAAAGAAACTCAATCTTGGTTTCAATGAATCAGCTAGATCAGTTTAATAAAAACTCAATCTTGGTTTCAAAATAAACTGATATGAACAACTGCTTTTAAAAATCGTTATAGATCTGTAAATTAAAATTGTGTTTAATTAAAACTGATTTCCATAGAAACTCAACCTGGTTTCGATAGAAATAGTTTATAAATATAAAATCTGTTTATAATAATTAATTCGATTTAACAAAATTATTTTTAATTCTGTTACACAGAATCTGTTTTAAGACTGTAGGAAAACATGTACACTTTTATTAAAATAAAATCATATTACAATTAATAAATAATTAATAGAAAATAAATAACAGAAAATAAAACTGACAGAATGGGGTAGAAGCAGAAGACAGACACTATGAACGATAAAGAAAGCAGTAAAAGGTCGTGAAACGAGGCACGTGTTGGACACGCTTCCCTTAAAATAGATTCGTCGTCTGTTTCTCATGGTACAACGTTCAAAGCTGTTGTACAGCCGGACCTGACATACTTGCCTGAAAGATTACGGAAAACTGTGTGCTTCTGATCGAAAGGATTACTGGAACTTGGTAGTAGTGGAGTTGTGGTTTTTCTATGCATAAAAGGAATGAGACTTAGGGCAGTATTTATAGTGAAATTTATCTTGTTCACTAAGATTAAATCTTTTCCCTATACCAACAAATCGTGATTTGCATTAATAAAACAAATAAGTTTTAAATAAACCAAGATTTGCAAATATTCTAAATACACAAAATAATTCTGTACAACTTCATCAATAAGTTTAAATCTATTCTTAAAATAGATTTACAGAAGCTGGAAAAGAAAACCCGAATCACACCTTCCCACTTTACATTTTGGGCGATGTGGGATACTTCCATTTTTTCCATATTTCGTGTTTCACGTGTCCCACTTTGAGACACGATATCTCATTCATATTAACTCTATTTTAGACATACTTTATTTTGTTGCGAAGCTCTCTTCAAGGAGAACGCAAAACTACAAGCTAACATAAATATATATATATATATATATATATATATATATATATATATATATATATATATAAATTATATATTATATATAAATTAATATATAATATATATATATATATATATTTATGTTAGCTTGTATATATATATATATATATATATATATATATATATATATATATATATATATATATATATAACAAATACATATATTAAATAATGTCCAAAGTTTGCGAAAAATCATTTCCACAAATATTTTTCCAACAGTCTTAACCCTCTACCTCCATTAAAAAAACCACAACTCTCCCCATTAATGTTGATAGATAATTTAACAGTGTTGATGCATAACATGATTCAATTTACCATCTTTTCATGAAAACCAAAAAGCTTGAACAGATTCTCCATAAAATCCCAGCTAACAGTGTCATAAGCCTTCTGAATATCAATTTTGAAGGCAACTCTTTTTAAGACCCCAGACCTATTATATCCATGCATAAGGTCTTGAGCTAATAAAATGTTGTCTTAAATTAACCTTCCTGGAATAAAAGCACTTTGGTTCTTATTAATCAGCATATCCAAACACCTCTTTATCCTCTCAGTAATCACCTTACTGATACATTTATAGACTACATTGCAACAAGTAATTGGTCTAAGATCAGTAACCAGTAAAGGAGTACTAATTTTAGGAATAAGAGATATGATAGTAGTGTCCAATTATCCCAGAAGCTTGCAAGAAGAAAAGAATTCCTTGACAGCATTATAAACATCAGTACCTACAATATGCTAAGCTTCCTTAATAAATTTGGCTGAATAGCCATCTGGACCTGGAGCTTTATTGTCACCAATACTGAACCTGGCCTTTTTAATTTCACTATCAGTAATAGGATTAACCATTTTGCTAGCTTCATTAGGAGACAACTTAGTAGTAAAAGCATCCTCAGACTCAGAGATGGGAGAAACAGGAAAGTTAACTCCTAAAAAAATCTTAAAATGGTTGACAAATTGGGTGGCCACCTGATCTCCCTTATACCTTTGTTAAGTTGACTTGGTTAGTCAAACTTATAATTTTCTATTTAAGTGTTTGTTAAGTGCAGGGACTGAAAGTGCAAAGTTATAAAAGTTAAAGTTGGAGCTGGAAGTGTTAAAGTCTGAAGCTAGAAGGACTGAAGCTCTAACATTGGTGCTTATATAAAGAAAAGGATTTAGGGTTTCAGAATTAAAAATTCATTCTTTTGATAGTTTCATCTTGATATTGTAATCGGTGATAATCTTCTCTCTGGTTATCATCTTGATAGTTTGTTTTTTGTTCTTCATTTTATAAGGTTGATCAATCTCTTTATTTGATTAACCAATCTGAGTGAGAGTGATTGTAGTGAGCTGAGTAACATCCAACTGTTAGGGATTACTCTTTCTTTTGTATGTAGATTGCATCCGTTTGGAGATAATCATCTGTTAGGTTTTTAGTAATAAAAGATAAAAGGGGTGGTTAGTTGAGTTTAATCTTGATGTTAGTTTTGTTTTGATATCATTTTTACATGGTATCAGAGCATAGGAATTTATTCTTGATCGATCTCGTGCTCTGGGTTCTTGATTTGTTTGATTGATTTGGGGATTGTTGGAATCTTGATCGATTCAGGTGATATTTCAACAATTGAGTTGAATTTGGTGTGTTTGGGTATTCGATCCGTTGATTTGGGGCATTCTTGATTAGGGTTTGTGAAACCCTAATTTCTGGTATTTTGGGGGTTTCTCTTTTTCTTGACTAAGTGAATCAAGAAGAGGGGGGATCGTTGTCTTCCGCTGCTGATAAGCTCTGTAACACCTCTTGTTTTAATTTATGTTCTCTTTTTATTTTTTGTTCTGCTTTAGTGTAATTCAACCCTTGACCATTCACCTTGAGTGAATTGGAAGCCTGGGAACTACGTTCTTCTTTATCTCTTTGATTGGTTGTTTGTTAATTGGTTTGTTGTTAGTTTTCTTATTGGTTCTTGATTCTTGTTTGATTGTGTTCATTTGTTATCTGCTATTATGGCTATTGGTGATCCTTCTAGCTCTAATGTTGATTCTATTAATGGACTTGATGGTGGTAATCCACTTCATATGAACCCTAATGACTCTACCAGCACTTCTTTGATTCCCTTTAAGCTGACTGGACCTGAAAATTATCGTATCTAGGCTAGTGCTATGAAATTGGCTCTTTAGGCTAGAAATAAGTATGCCTTTTTGGATGGCTCTTGTGTTAAATATGATTATGCTTCTAGTAATGTCTTATCTTCTCAATAGGATAGATGTAATGTTGTTGTTCTTACTTAGATTATGAATTATGTGTCTGCTAATGTTTATATGGGATTAGTATATTCTGTTGATGTTGCAACTGTTTGGAAAGATCTTGAAAGTACTTATGATAAGGTTGATGGGTCTATTATCTTTAACATGTTTCATAAAATCAGTTGTCTTAAACAAGGGGGTAGTTCTTTGGCTGGTTATTATCATAGGTTGAACTCTCTATGGAGAGAGTTTGATGCTTTAAATAAACTGCCTACTTGTGTTTGTGATGCTAATAAGGAATTAGAAACTCATAATAAGATAATGAAATTGATGCAATTCCTAATGAGTCTTGATGAGTGCTATATGTCTATTAGAAGTAGTCTTTTAACCAGGGATCCTCTCCCTGAGGTAAAAGATGCTTATGTGATTGTGTTAATGGAGGAATCCCACAGAGGAATTCCACAGAGGGATTCCTGAATCTTCTAGTGTAATTGAGACTAAACTGAATGCCACTTATTTTGTTGCTAAAAGTTTAAACAATTTTAAAAGGAGTAATAACAATGGTAATAATAATACAAATTACACTAGAAGAAATAATACTGGGAATGGAAACAGAGGACCAAATCCTAATTTGTATTGTAAGAATTGTGGTATGATTGGTCATAATATTGAGAGATGTTATGAATTGATTGGGTATCCTCCTGGGTTTAAGAAAGTAAATAATCCTATTAAGCAAACTGGTTTTAAGCAGAATTTTAATGCAAATTTAGATGTTAAAACTAATGACAAACAGCAGTCTGCTGGGAGTTAAAATTCTTCTTCATCTTTTACTCCTTAACAGATGAAAAAATTGCTAAGTCTGATTAATGAAACCTCTTTTGGAAGCATACATGCCAACATAGGAGGTAGGGCTAGTTTTTTAATGCAAATGTTTGGTTCAATATTAACTTTTCTAAGTATTTTTTGTGGAAATAATAATCTGTATGTTAAAACCATAACCTTGGGGTGGATCATTGATTCTGGAGCAAACCAACATTTGACTGTATCAACTATTGGTATGTCTAATATTATGGATATTTCTAATTTGAAAATAACTGTGGGACACCCTAATGGGACTTTGGCTACTGTGAGTCATGTTGGAAATTTAAAATTAACTAAGAATGTGATTCTGTATGATGTCTTAGTTGTGCCTGGCTACTGTGTTAGTCTATTATCTATGAATAAAATGATAAAAGATAGCAAATTGTTTGTTGGTTTTGATGAGGAAAAATGTTATATTCAGGACTTGAAAAAGGAGATAATCTTGGGGACTGGTAGTGAATCAGGTGGCCTATACTTGTTTGATTTGCAATCTGATAAGAATATAGGTAATGTCAATATGATTCATGCTTTCAATGTGTCTAAGTCTCTTTGGCATAGCAGGCTTGGTCATCCTGCTGATCAAGTTCTTTATGTGTTGAAGGACGAACTTAAGTTTTCTAAAAACACCGATGTTTCTGCTTGTGAGGTCTGTCATAGGGCTAAACAAACAAGGGAGTCATTTCCCTTGAGTGACCACAAATCTAAGAAAGTTGGAGATCACCATCTAGATTTGTGGGGCCCTTATAGATTGACAAGCAGAGAAGGTTTCAAGTATTTTCTGACAATTGTTAATGATTTTTCAAGGGCAGTCTGGGTTTTTCTTCTTAAAATTAAGACAGAAGTTTTTGAGTGTGTTGTTAATTTTGTGCACTTAATTCATAATCAATTTAATACTACAATCAAAATTATGAGATCTGATAATGGAACTGGGTTTGTTAATAAAAAATGAATGGTTTTTTTAATAATCTTAGAATTGTTCAACAAACATCATGTGTTTATACCCCTCAGCAAAATGGCATTGCTGAGAGGAAACATAAACACCTGCTTAATGTAGCCAGAAGTCTTATGTTTCAGGGGGAATTCCTCTCAGGTTTTGGTCTGGTTGTATTTTGACTGCGGTTTATTTGATTAACAGGCTGCCTACCTCTGTCTTGAATGGTAAAGTCCTTATGAGTTGGTTTATGAGAAAAAACCAAATCTCTCTCATTTGAGAAGCTTTGGATGTCTATGTTTTTCTACTATATTGAACAACAGTGACAAATTCACATCTAGGTCTGATAAGTGTGTTTTACTTGGGTATTCTTCTAGTAAGAAAGCCTATAAACTGTTTAGTCTTGATAACAGGAATGTGGTATTTTCTAGAGATGTGAAATTTTACGAAACTGTTTTTCCTTTTAAGATGAGAAACATTAATGTTAATGAGATAGCTGATGCATAGTATGCAAGTGATGCTGATCATTTAACTTTCTTAGATAACCAGCTTACTCAAAGTCCCTATGATGAAGAGAGAGCTACTTCAGTTGTGGAAGGTAGTCCTTCTTTCTCTGAGACAGATACTGACTTTACACAGTCTTTAGAGAATGGGACAGCAACCCAATTTGAAGATAACAGCTTATCTGAGGGTAGTTTTTCTGAAAAGAAAATACGGGTTCTTTGTCTCTTCCAACTCATAATTTGACTACGAATCCTATAGACAGTGTGCAGTTTGAACCTAGAAGGTCTAGTAGGGTTTCTAAGTTACCTGCAAAATTAAATGATTATGTTGTTGATAGTAAGTTGAAATATGGCCTGGAAAAACATGTTAGCTATGCTAAATTGAATGTGAACTATTATTTTGCAACTACTTTGAATAAGTCTGTTGAACCAACTAGCTATTATGAGGCTGCTAAAGATCCAAAATGGATTGAAGCTATGAATGAAGAAATTGATGCTTTGTATAGAAATTATACTTGGACCATAGTTGATCTTCCAAAAGGAAGAAAGGCTATAGGAAATAAGTGGATATATAAGATTAAATATAAAGCATCAGGTGAAGTAGAAAGATATAAAGCTAGGTTGGTTGCAAAAGGGTTTAGTCAAAAGGAGGGGTTTGATTATGATGAAACATTTAGTCTTGTAGTTAAGATGGTTACTGTAAGGTGTGTGATTACATTGGCTATTTCTTATTATTGGCCTATGTATCAACTAGATGTTAATAATGCCTTTCTTTATGGTGATCTTGTTGAAGATGTTTACATGACTTTACCTTTGGGGTTTGGTAACAATAGTAATAATAAAGTTCGTAAGTTGAACAAGTCCTTATATGGACTTAAGCAAGCCCCAAGGCAGTGGAATGCGAAACTCACTGCTGCTTTGGTTGAGCATGGCTTGTTCAAAGCAAATTTGATTATTCTTTGTTTATCAAGGAAACTGGAGATGTGTTTGTTGTCCTGTTGGTATATGTGGATGATATTGTTATTACTGGGAATTGTAAAGAAAGCATTGAGTCATTTAAACTTTTTAAAAAAATAAGTTTATGATAAAAGATTTAGGAGTTTTGAAATATTTTTTGGGTATTGAAGTTTTGGAAAATAAGTTTGGGGTTTGTTTAACATAAAGAAAATATTGTTTAGAACTGCTTCATGAGTATGGATTACTTGCAGCTAAACCTGCAGCAACTCCTTTACAAGAAAATACTGTTTTAAACTTTAAAGAGAATGAAAATGATAAGTTGTTGAAAAATGTTACCGAGTATCAAAAATTATTGGGTAAATTGATTTATTTGACTCATACTAGGCCATATATTTCTTATTTTGTCCAATGTTTAAGCCAGTTTATGCACTCACACTTACAATCTCATTTTAAGGCTGCATTAAGAGTGCTTAGGTATCTGAAAGGTGCTCCAGGTACTAGGGTTCAATTTCTTAAGAACAATAAGCTGAATGTAAAAGCTTATTCTGATGTAGACTGGGCAAAGTGCCCAGTTATTAGGAAAAGTGTTTCTGGATTTGTGGATATGATTGGTAACTATCCAGTTTCTTGGAAAAGCAAGAAGCAGCCTACTATATCTAGATCTTTAGCTGAGGCTGAGTATAGATGCTTGGCTGCTACTACTTGTAAAATAATTTGGTTGTGTAACATTTTAGGTGACTTAAAAGTCTCCATGTTGTTACCTGTTAAGATATTTTGTGATAGCAATTCTGCTATTCAAATAGCATGTAATCATGTCTTTCATGAGAAGACAAAACATTTTGAGATTGATGTGCATATTGTAAGAGAGAAAGTATGTGCTAGTGTGATTAAAACTATTAAAATTTACACCTCAGATCAAATTGCTGATATTTTTACAAAAGGGCTGAGTATAACTCAGCATCAAAAAATTTGTAAGCAGTCGGGGCTTCATGACATGTTCAAATTATAAGTTTTGAAGGAGGGTGTTAAGTTGACTTGATTAGTCAAACTTATAATCTTCTATTAAAGTGTTTTATAAGTGGAGGGACTGAAAGTGCAAAGGTATGAAAGTTAAAGTTGGAGCTGGATATGTTAAAGTCTGAAGCTAGAAGGACTGAAGCTGTAACATTGGAGCTTATATAAAGAAAAGGATTTAGGGTTTCAGATCTATCCATTCATTATAATAATTTCATCTTGATATTGTAATCGGTGATAATCTTCTCTCTCTGGTTATCATCTTGATAGTTTGTTCTTTGTTCTTGATTGTATAAGGTTGATCAATCTATTTATTTGATCAACCTATCTGAGTGAGAGTAATTGTAGTGAGCTGAGTAACATTCAACTGTTGATGGTTACTCTTTCTTTTGTATGTAGATTGCATCCGTTTGGAGACAATCATCTTTTAGGTTTTTAGTAATAAAAGATAAAAAGGGTGAGGTGGTTGGTTGAGTTTAATCTTGGTGTTAGTTTTGTTTTGATATCATTTTTACACTTTGTAAATCAAGTACTGTTAAAAATACAAACCATTTATATCTATCTGTATTATCGTTTATACTTTATAAGTTTATAATGTCGGTAAGTTTTGTTTTCTTCCCCAGTTTAAAATGTTGGAAGGCGTGTTTTACGTTTTTTGGTGGATTTAATATTCCGTTAAGGCAACGCACAAGTAAGGTAGTATGAAGACTATTACAAGGCCCCTAAGAGTATATTAAATGCTTTATGAAATACCTTAAGAGGGATCAACCATATAAGGGGAAAGGTAGTATGAAGACTGTTACCCAATGGTATCCTTTCTACGCACTCGCATTTCCCTAGACGTATCAACAGCAATTATAGACAGAAAGCTAGTTTTCTAAAGCCTAACGCGCACACTCATCAACAAGAAGCAATAGAAAACAAGAATTATAAACTATAATCAATTATACTCATTGAATTTGTCACAAACAACAAGATATAATCTACTAATGACAAGGTTCATGCATACCCAAATAAATACTAGATGAATTAGCCAAGCATACTCAAGCAATAGAAATCATAATCAACAAAAGAAATTAAAGACATAAATTAAGATAGATAGGATAATCAAACCATTACAAGATGTTTATGGAATGAATTAAGTCTTCTAAGTTGCTGGAAAAACACCAACCCAAACCCTCTAGTCGGCCCTAGGGTTTGGGGCTTGATAAAAACAAAGTTATGAGGCTATATTTATAGGAAAACCCTAAGTCGGTTCGTCACGACGGTGTCGCCAGAATCACAACACCGTCACCAGAGTCATGACACCGTCACGAATAACACATGACACCGTAATGTGTAACATATGACACCGTCGTGTGAAAGTCACGACACCGTCGCCAGCCACTGTTTGGCTATTTTCTTCAAAGTATTTGGTGTAGGTCCGTAATCTTGTCCGTTTCTTCTCCAAATGAGCCCAAGTCACGTGTATTTCCTCCAAATTCCTTCCAAATGCTAAATACCTAAAAATGAACGATTAAGTACCTATTTTAGGCATAAATGCACGATTTAGGGGGTTAAATGACCCCGAAAAGTGTATAAAATGACACCTCATCAAATACCCCTACACTTGGGATTTGCTTGTCCTCAAGCAAATGGGATTTTCTACCTAGACAATAACAATATGAGGGTCATTTTTACCTACTCTTTAAAAGTATTTTACAACACAACCTTCTAGACCTCGTAATTAACAACACAGAAAGTACATACTAGCACCTCACATAAGTGTTTGTGATTCTCTCTTTCACTCGGTTGTATAATAAATTATAATATAATAGGGGAAATGGAAAATCAACACTCATTACCTGTCATAGCATATAAATTACCATAAGCTTGGTAATGGATCAAACCTTCACTGCTAGGTGCAAGCATTATTCATTACTATCTAAGAGGTCTTTTAAAGGGTTGTGGGGTGTAGGTGTAAGATAACATATAAAGGAAACGGAAACGGATGGGATACATTTGGGTGGCTTTGGGTGAATTTAGAGTGGAAGGGTTAGCTAATTATTTACACGAATACACTTTGGTTTGGTTGCTAAGCAAAGACTCGGACAAAAATATACAAACTCTACAAAACTCTACACCAATCTCTTTCTTTTTCTTTTCTTGTTTTTTTTAATAACATAATACATCATAACATAGGGTTTACAACACGTACCCCTACACTTGAGCTTTTACATAACTTTACAAATGAACTACTCTATGACCCAATTAGAGGTGGATCAAAATAACATGGAGATCATCTAGCAAACATATAGTGGTATTGACTTCACTTTTCTTCCCCATTCTTCCATGAAAAAATACTACCATGAATCCCAATCATCCCAAAACAGTATTTACAAGGATAAGGACTTAGCAACCGTGTACTCAAATAATTAACTTGGGTTATCATAATAATGTACTAAAAGTGAGTACATACAGGGTAGGCTAAGGCTATTTAGGTGTAACGATTGGTTTAAAGGGTGGAAATGCTCTTCATTAATAATCTGGAATCCACCAAAAAATTACGAGAACCGTAAAAAAGGATAGGCTCGGAGGGTTGTACTAGGGGTATCCTGCACTAAAAATGAGTGCATGGCAAGGGTGTGGGATAGTTATATGGTCGGTGTGACCATCATAACAATTACGGGTTTAAAACATGGGTTATTCCTAATGCCTCTTATCAAGCAAACCCTAATACTTACTTGCGGTCTCGGGATGCATCATAAAAACAAGTTCTGGAATTTAATATATTATCGGTACACTCATATAATTTAATACCGATCTCAAAAATACTTAAAAATTTCGAATTTTCTAGTAGCTGGCCTCATGACGCCGTCAAGAATATCCTGACGTCGTCACAGAGGTCGAGATGACGGCGTCGCGTACAATCTGTGACGCCGTCTCTACACTCTGTGAAAATTCACTTTTTGTTTTTGATGAAAAATTTCCTGTACGCAATCTTCTAAGTTATTTCTTGTACCAAATACTGCATAAAACCTGAGATTTGACAATACAATCATATGAATCGAAACAAACATACAAGACACACCTAATATGCATGAAAATAATACATTGGGTTGCCTCCCAATAAGCGCTTATTTTTGTTCGAGTCATGAGCCTGACTCTACGCTTATTTGACGCGTAAAGGGTGGGTCTCCCCTACACTTAAGGTCAAGTGCGGGTGATAGTAGCGATACACAACATTTTGATGGAGGTATGCCACGTGGGGTGAAGGTGGTGTATGAATAGTCAAGGCTTCTACCACCTTCATCCTAAAACTACCCGAATCCTTTGGTTTGAAGGGTGTATTTAAAGTTGGAGAAAAATTATGACAAACAATCGGGGTTATGTCATTCTTATAAAGATTGTGCTCTAACGATTCTTTTCCCCTGGTTTGATCAATAATGGAGAAGAAACAAATTTATAACTAGTTAGATCGTCCTTCAAGAATCATCCAATGAAACTTCCTAAGAACTTCCAAGCTTCTTCTCATCAAATATAGCCTGTAATGAAAGACAAAGACAACTACACCAAGCGTAAAATCCACGGGTGAATGATAAATGCAACCTCGTTAACTAAGTTTAGACTCTATAAAGAAAAATACAGATAAGATAGAGTAAATGACATAATCAGAGGTTTTTACAATTTATAAAAAATTACTTATTTTAGATGTACACAAGTTATAATTTTCAAAAATACTTTAATAAATTTTAATTTTTCATAAGGCCTCATGACCCGTCAGAATATCAGACGTCGTCACAGAGGTTAAGCTAACAGCGTCACGTATAATCTGTGACGCCGTCTCCACACTCTGTGAAAATTCACTTTTTGTTTTTGATGAAAAATTTCTTGTACGTAATCTTCTAAGTTATTTCCTGTACCAAATACTGCATAAAACCTGAGATTTGACAATACAATCATATGACTCGAAACAAACACGCAAGACACACAAGATACACATAACACACAAGACATACCTAATATGCAAGAAATAAAAGATTAGGTTGCCTCCCAATAAGCGCTTGTTTTTGTTCGAGTCACAAGCCTGACTCTACGCTTATTTGACACGCAAAAGGTTGGTCTCCCCAACACTTGAGGTTAAGTGAGGGTGATAGTAGTGATACACGCCATTTCGATAGAGGTATGCCATGTCGGGTGAAGGTGGTGTGTGAATGGTTAATGGTTCTACTACCTTCATCCTAAAACTACCCGGACTATATGGGTTGATGGGTGGGTAGGTTCCTCTTTTGTCTCCTAGATTTACATCTAAGAATGGAAGATTGGGTAAGGGTTGAGGCTCCGGTTCATCAATACTAGGAAACTCCTTAGAACTAGGAAAAAGGTCATGACTACAAGTATTCAAGCCTAAGTCCTCTAGTTTCATGTGGTCCAAAGGTTCTACCTCCATTGGGATTCCTATAGTCTTTTCTTGCATGGTCAATGGCCATCTGGGTGGTGTAGTCGACATGATCGTAAAAGATTTGAACTTGAAGCCATA
The DNA here is from genome assembly GCA_026074375.1 of Tanacetum coccineum. Lineage (NCBI taxonomy): Eukaryota > Viridiplantae > Streptophyta > Magnoliopsida > Asterales > Asteraceae > Tanacetum > Tanacetum coccineum. The sequence goes on from BQNB010058335.1 coordinate 13,214, forward strand.
GATCAAGACCATGGTGATAGACTTTTTAGAGTAAGTCCTTGAAACAAGTCCACGCGTTGTAGAGAGATTCGTCTTGGCGTTGTTGAAACATCAAGATATCCTTTCGAAGTTTAGTCGTTCTTCCTAGTGGGAAAAATTGTGCGAGGAAATGAGTGGTGAGATCATCCCAAGTCAAGATGGACCCCGCGGGTAGATGATCAAGCCAATTGATAGCTTGGTCACGAAGAGAAAAGTAGAATAGACGTAAATGAGTGGTATTTCTTACAGCATAATTAAGGTCAATGGAATCTACAATCTTAAGAAAGTCCTTAAGATGTTAGATCGGGTCTTCGGACATAAGTCCGTGGAATGCACATCCGTTTTGCACCAACCGGATGGTGTCGGATCGCAAGGGGCACCTTGGCTCCTTCGGGAAGCTTAATGGAGTTTCGATAGCCCTCGTGGCTAGGTCGGGAGTAATTTCCTAAGGTACGGGATCATTTTGAATTTTCGTCTCCCATGGTAGTCAAGGAAAGAGTGATTTACAAAACAAAGGGCACAAAGAAAAGATAGACTACAAGAAAGCTAATTGACAGGAAATTAAATCTCACTTGATAGGAATCTTGTGAGTAGACTTAAGCTAGATTGAATCCGAAACCTATGCTATTCCCCGGTAACGGTGACAAAAACTTGATGCGGTAGTCATAGGACTTCAACAAGAAGTTTTACAACTCCCTAGGAAGTGTACCTAATCGTTGTAGTGTAGTATAAGTAAGGCTCGAGGGTTGTTATCGTTCTCTAGGGGAATAGCACTGTGAAGGCCAGATCGAATGTTTATTAAGGGCTAAGGGTTGAAGGAAGATTATTTTTTATGTTTTTATATTTTATGAAAGCAAGTAAATCTCGGATTAGAAGGTTGGTTTGTTTTAAACTAATCACTACTATTAATAAAATAAACTAGAAAAAAATATAAAACGAAGCGTATTCACCTGGGATGCACTACTCCTTGCTAGCTATCCAATTCTACCTATTGCTTTGTCACACTTGAGATGATTTATGTAAGTATTTCCTAATTCATAAACGGATTACATGATCCCGGTCGTCTATTTTATTATTCCCGTTAAGGCAACACGTAAGTAAGGTAAGTATGAAGATTATTACAAGGACCCTAGAGTATTTAAATGCATGTGAAATAATTTTAAGAGTGGATCAATACATATAAGGCGGCCAAGGTAAGTATATGAAGGAAATGTTACCGATGGTATCCTTTATACACAATCATGGTTTTCCTAGACATTTCACAGCGTATTATAGACAGCAACTTGTTTTCTAAAGACCTAACCATGCTCATTCAATTACCCAAGAAGCAACACCACTATGATCTACATTCTAGGTTTCATACAATCATAAATAAACACAATAGAAAGTTTAGCCAAGCATGTTATAGATGACGCAAGAACATATAAGAATCACACAACAAGAAATATTGAATGATTAAATAAGTCTTACTTGATTAGAACATGAATTGAATGAAGTACAATAGGGTTTTTAGGCCCTAAAATCGTCCCTAACAGCTGCTAAACAAACTAGGGTTTGTACCCTCTTTTTATTCTAAAGTTACACACTTAAAACCTTAAATTCGGGTATGTATATATAGGAAAATCATGCGTTTTAATCGTGACGCCGTCGTGAAAAAGAATATTCTAGATAATGGGTTGGGTCATGTGTGCTCTAACGCCGTCATGGAATCTGTGACGTTGTCGTTGTCTTCATTGTGACGGCGTCGCGTTGAATCTGTGACGCCGTCTCCAGCTTCTGAGAACATTATCTTGAGAGGTGTTGGTGTAAGTTCGTAGTCTTGTCCGTTTCTTCTCTAAATGAGCCCAAGTCACGTGTATTTCCTCCAAATGCCTTCCAAATTCATTAAAATACTAAAAGGATAACGATTAAATTACCTTATTTTGTATATAATTGCGCGATTTTAGGGTTATATGGACCCCAAAAAGTGTTAAATAAACTCCTCATCATTAATATATAAAATAACACCTCATCATTCATCTTGATATTGTAATCGGTGATAATCTTCTCTCTGGTTATCATCTTGATAGTTTGTTTTTTGTTCTTGATTGTATAAGGTTGATCAATCTCCTTATTTGATCAACCTATCTGAGTGAGAGTGATTGTAGTGAGCTGAGTAACATCCAACTGTTGGGGATTACTCTTTCTTTTGTATGTAGATTACATCCGTTTGGAGACAATCATCTATTAGGTTATTAGTAATAAAAGATAAAAGGGGTGGTTGGTTAGGTTTAATCTTGATGTTAGTTTTGTTTTGATATCATTTTTACAACCTTTGACCATTAGAATCATGAATGAGTTGAATTATGTTCCTTTAACTTCTTCTTTTAAGCATCTTATGGAAAAAGGAGTTACTTTTATCCCCATAGCTTAACCACTTGATTTTGAATTTTTAAAACAATAACTTTTCCTCATCTTTGACTGCCTCCAAGTATCTTTCTAAGATGGCACTTCCTTTTTCTCTTAAGCATTTATTATGAGGATCAACATCAATAGCAGATTGGATACTTTTTAATTCATATTTTAAACCTTTAACTTTCTTAATCAAGTTGACATGGCTCCAATTAAGATTGTTTAGAGGATGTTTTAGAGATTTCAGCTACTTCACAAGATTATACATATTCCAACCCCCAATATCATCTTTCCACTTATCTTCAACAATCTTACAAAACTCTTCTTTCTCAGTAATATAGTTAGCAAACTTGAAAGACTTCCTCTTAAATCTCATTCCATTAGGAATGATCAGCAATGCAGGATTATGATCAGAAATCGAGTATGGCATAAAGATAGCATGAGCTTGAGGATACTTACTCATAAAATCTTCATTAACCATAATCCTGTCCAGCTTTTTAAGAATCCCAAAGTAATCACCAAGTTTAACTTTATGAAGATTTTTTGTCCAAGTAAAATGCAAACCAACACTGGATAAATCTTCAACCTCCACTTGATTAATACATTCCTTGAATTCCATCATATCACTAGTAACAGAGGAAATTCCAGAAGAGTGCTCATTAGGATTAAGAGTGACATTAAAGTCCCCACTAACTCTCTCCTTTCATGACCTCCATTAGCAGCATACACAAAATTCAAAAAGCAGATAGACTTATTATCTTAACTTTCAACAATACACAGCATGGATTGTTTGGAAGCACAAACACAAGCCACATTGACATTTGTAGAGTTCCATCCCACAATGATTCTATAACCTTTATCATTAAATTTCATATTAGAAATCCAACTCCAATGTCCAAACACTTTAGAGCAAACCTTATCAAGAATGCTACTTTTAAGATGATTTTCTAAAGTAACATAGATGTTTAAATTTTCTCTTACAATAAGATTAATCGCTTCATCTTGTTTTGTTGATAAAGACATACCTCTGATATTCCAAATTCTAATTTTTAAATCCATGGCTATAAAGAACAAAATATTCCCTCAGCAGTCCTAAAGGACATTTCCATCCATTCCTTTCAAATCCCCTTTATTCATTTCATAGGCCATACCATCATTCATACTATATACATCTTCCATTTCTACAGAAATATCATCATTATCTTTCTGCATTTCATGCTTCCAGTCTTCTTTACCATTCAAACTTGTTTTCTTCTTTATGTTAGCATTATTCTTAATCCCTTTCATCTCATACAATTCCTCTTCATAATCTAAATCTTTAAGTACAGAGAACTTATTGCCACTTGTATTCACTTCCTTAGTAGCAGAACCTACAGGATTTTCCTTTCTTTCCTTTCCTTTCTTTGGTGTTTCCTCATTCACATTTTCTTTATGAGCAACATTATTCTCCTTTACCACATTAGGATTATTTCCCTTCATTGTATTATTACTATAATTCCCTTTATCCTTAGGCTGGAACACAGTTTTTGAACTATTCAAACCCCCACCAGTCAGAGCATGTTTATTATTCTGCTGCTTTCCCCAGATACTTTTCTTCTTATTCACATTTTGCTTCACAGTTCTCCTATTCACAACCTCAGTAAATTCTTCAAGTAGATGTGCTTCCCTTTGCTCCTTGTTAGCAACATTGATTTTCTCATCATTACCAACAACAGTACTCTTTGGACACATCTTCACATTATGACCAAACACACCACATTCAGAAGACACACAAGGAGCCTAATCATAAAAAACTTTAATAGTCTTTTGCCCAATGACTTCCTTAGCTGCATTCTTGTACACAATATCAATCTTATCAGGAAGCCCTTTCTTAGCTGGAACTTCAATCAAGACTCTAGCATACCCAATCCTGCCCACATTCTGAGTACACATACTAGCAGTCCTTGCATCCATAATCAATGGTTTACCAATTCTGCTAGCAAGAGCACTAATTCCTTTCATAGTTAGTGTTTCTAAGGGAGGATTACAGAATCTTACCTACAAAGGTAGCTTATCAGGCTCACAGTTCTATCAATTTCCATATTAATATCCTATTTCTTCACTACTAAGGGTTTGTTATTAACCATCTAGGCACTAGCATATGACATTTTAGGATTACCAGTAGTATCAGGTTTGTTTTAACTTACATTGGGTAATTTCACATTATGACTCCCTCCATTCCCTTTGAGCATATCATCATTCACAGAACCAAACTTGACTGACTCAACATTGCCAATATTCACATCAACACCCTCTCCAATGTCTAGACCAGTATCCTTCAACTCATCTTCCCTTCCCACACTATCCACCAAATTCCCACTATCATTCTTTTGACTATCCATTACACTATCAAACACACATCCCTAGTTAACATCTTCATCCAAACACTCCTTATTAGCTTGATCTAAACAGTCCACAACTTTGCTAACCTTCACACTAGTAGCTTTATTCTTCATAACATCCTTCTTCTTATTCAGATCATGAATAGAATCATGAAAATGATTAGGAATTTTCGGTTGTCTTCTAGATGATCTTCTAGTAGATTCCATGACTTAGTGAAACAATAATTAGGGTTTCAACAAAAAAAAATACAGTTTTGATCAAGCTATACAACTAAGGATATGTATGAAACTGAAGAAAACAGAGATTAATACACTTTTGACTTGAAAATTCTAAAACTCTGTTTTGGCGCCAAAATACGCCATTGACAGAACTTCAAAATTATAGCATAGTTTTTGGGGAAAATGATATCAGTATGTGCGGAAAAGCTAGTTGAATCCAAAAATGTAATTTGTTTGAAGATTTGACAAGAAAAACGAGATAAAACAAGCTTTTTAGTGGAATTTTAATGGTGGATTATTTGGCAAGAAAAGTTGTTGGAGGAGAGAAAAAAGAGTGTTGTAATATGTGATTGTTGGTTGTTAGGGTGGTAGTACTTGAAACTGCTTGCTAAAGGGAAGTGTGGATTGAGGCATTACTACAGCTTCTTCACCAAATGCTTGGGTAATAGTTATTTAAGACGTAGCCTGACCACTACATATTGCTGCAAAAATAAAGACGTTGCCAAAAAATTAAAGAAATGAAACACTTAACAATCTGTGATGATTGGTTTTTGTGGTAGTGGATCGAAAACGAAACTGGAATATATGTGGAGGAATGCACCATTTTTTTTCTTCCCTTTTTGTCCCTAACTAAAATCGGATGCATTTCCTCCACAAATATCCCGGTATATATCCGTTGTCAATCACAACCCGCAGATACTGACCATCACAGATTCCTCACTGCTGGATCAGTTATATACCTTGGCCACGTCTTTAACTTACCAAAAATATGTGGTGGTTGATTAATGCATTTAGGCCATGTCTGGAATAGCTATGACCCAATTGTAGCATTTGGTGAAAAAGCTGCAGTAATGATTCCATCTGCACTTTCCTTTGTGATCACTATTTTACTTGCTATTTTAGCAATTAAGTCAATGGAAATGATGGATTACCTTTACAAATACACCCTCATGATATCATGGTTTCCGACACTAGTCTCCTTTGTGCTGCTTGACTTATGCTCTTAAATTTATTGTTTCTGCCATAGGTTTTGGTCACACTTCCGTTTATGGCATTATTGATGGTTTTGGGAAGGATTGGTTCATCGTGCATTTTATTTTATCTTTGACATTGTGCATATTGGTCCAAGGGTGTAAGGAGCTCAGTTTCACATACAGTGTTTTACACCATCCAAGGAGACTTTGCACATCACAAAACTTATTATGTGTTAATGTATTATATTCAGATCCTATAAGTCGTTCAGATATCGCTTAAGCTATGAAGCCTGAATGCCTGATGTTTCGCCCGACCTTCAAATAGGGAATTCTAGAAAAATAAATTAGACTACGGGTCGTTCCCAGTGGGGAAATGGAATATACCCTGATCTGACTGTAAACCCTAGCCTGAAAGAAAAACATAGACATAAAAATGCAAAATGATGTCTTTATTGTGTGTGTGTGTGTTTTCTACAAGTTTTGCAAACAACTTGAATCTGCTTTTGCAAGTATCGACAACCAATAAAAGCTATATATATCAGTAAATCACTAGAATACAGTGAAACTCAATATTTTCTAGCATCATTACCCATAAATATGTTTAAGATATGTGTGGATTAAGATATGTATGGCAAAATTCATTAAGTATTCGGTTACAAAAGTGTAGCTAAATATTCGCAGAGTTCGTTCTTTGGCAAACTGACTGGTGATTCCCTGATTTTCGTTCCTTGCCAAAGGATATGTGCCCTTGAAGTATAAATAGAAGCTAGATTATATGTAAGGCCAAATTCATGAAGTATTTGGTTACAAAAGTGAAGCTAAATGTTAGCAGAGTTTGTTCCTTGGCAAACTGACTCTGATGTTAGCCGAGTTCGTTCCTACTTTGAAATTTTTATCCCCTCGAAGCCTAGAGTCATGCCATCTCTTAGTTCTCTCTTTGTAGATCCGGGTGTTCTCGTATGCTCCATCTCTTAATTCCATCAATTCATTAAGTTCCATGAAACGGTTTTTTGTTGCAGCTATGAGATCCATATTACACTATTTTAGTGCCCAATATGCTTTATGTTCGATCTCAATGGGCAAGTGACAAGCTTTTCCATAAACCAATCTAAAGGGGGTGCATCCGGTAGGTGTTTTGTAGGCGGTTCTAAATGCCCACAATGCATCGTCAAGCTTTTCTGACCAATTCTTCGGGTTATATCCAACCGATCTTTCCAAAATGCTTTTTATAGCTCTATTGGTCACTTCAGTTTGTCTATTGGTTTGAGGGTGATATGCAATAGATAATTTATGAGTTACTCTGTATTTCTACAAGGCTTTTTCTAATTGAGAATTACAAGAATGTGTCCCCGATCACCAATTAAAGCTTTAGGAACTCTAAATCTTGCAAACAGCCTTCTTAAAAATCTAATCATAATGCCGAAGCATTGTTCGTAGGAGGCCTCTGAGCTTTTACCCATTTTGATAATGTAATATTCTGCTACTATTATATATGTATTGCCCTTTGAAGTTAGGATGGAAAGGGGTCCCATAAAGTCTATCCCCCTAAACGTCAAACACATCACGTACCTGAATATTGTTCTGAGGCATCTCGCTCCTTGATGATATGTTTCCTGATCTTTGACATGTATCACATATCATCACGTAATCTTTAGCATCTTTAAAGATACTAGGGGGGGGGGGGGGGGGGGGGGGGGGGGGGGTGGGGGGGGGGGGGGGGGGGGGGGGGGGGGGGGGGGGGGGGGGGGGGGGGAGTGGGGAGTGGGGGTGGGGGGGAGGGGAGGGGGGGTGGGGGGGGGGGGGGGGGGGGGGGGGGGGGGGGGGTGTGTGGGGGGGGGGGGGGGGGGGGGGGGGGGGGGGGGGGGGGGGGTGGGGGGGGGGGGGGGGGGTGGGGGGGGGTGTGGGGGGGGAGGGAGGGGGGGTGGGGGGGGGAGGGGGGGGGGGGTGGGGGGGGGGGGGGGGGGGGGGGGGGGGGGGGGGGGGGGGGGGTGGGGGGGGGTAGGGGGGGGTGGGTGGGGGGTGGGGGGGGTGCGGGGGGGGGGGGGGGGGGGGGGGGGGGGGGGGGGGGGGGGGAGGGGTGTTGTGGGGGGGGGGGGGGGGGGGGGGGGGGGGGGGGGGGGGGGGGGGGGGGGGGGGGGGGGGGGGTTGGGTGGGGGGGGGGGGGGGGGGGGGGGGGGGGGGTGGGGGGGGTGGGGGGTGGGGGGGGGGGGGGGGGGGGGGGGGGGGGGGTGGGGGGGGGGGGGGGGGGGGGGGGGGGGGGGGTGGTTGGGGGGGGGGGGGGGGGGGGGGGGGGGGGTGGGTACCACCTTAATTTGTGCTTACCCGGATGCATCTTAAATCTAGAGTTAAATAGCAAAACCTTGTCTCCTACTTTGAAATTTTTATCCCCTCGAAGCCTAGAGTCATGCCATCTCTTAGCTCTCTCTTTGTAGATCCCGGTGTTCTCGTATGCTCCATCTCTTAATTCCATCAATTCATTAAGTTCCATGAAATGGTTTTTTGTTGCAGCTATGAGATCCATATTACACTATTTTAGTGCCCAATATGCTTTATGTTCGATCTCAATGGGCAAGTGACAAGCTTTTCCATAAACCAATCTAAAGGGGGTGCATCCGGTAGGTGTTTTGTAGGCGGTTCTAAATGCCCACAATGCATCGTCAAGCTTTTCTGACCAATTCTTTGGGTTATATCCAACCGATCTTTCCAAAATGCTTTTTATAGCTCTATTGGTCACTTCAGTTTGTCTATTGGTTTGAGGGTGATATGCAATAGATAATTTATGAGTTACTCTGTATTTCTACAAGGCTTTTTCTAATTGAGAATTACAAGAATGTGTCCCCGATCACCAATTAAAGCTTTAGGAACTCTAAATCTTGCAAACAGCCTTCTTAAAAATCTAATCACAATGCGAGCATTGTTCGTAGGGAGTGCTTGAGCTTCTACCCATTTTGATATGTAATCTACTGCTACTAATATATATTTATTGCCCTTTGAGTTAGGAAAGGGTCCCATAAAGTCTATCCCCCAAACGTCAAACACATCACGTACCTGAATATTGTTCTGAGGCATCTCGCTCCTTGATGATATGTTTCCTGATCTTTGACATGCATCGCATTTCATCACGTAATCTTTAGCATCTTTAAAGATGCTAGGCCAAAATAATCCTGATTCATAGACTGAGTAATCGATGCACTATGATGACCTCCAGTTGGTCCAGAATGGCAATGTGCCAAGATTTCAAGGATTTCGTTTCTAGCAACGCATCTCCTCATTACATTGTCCGGACATAGCTTGAATGCGTATGGTTCATCCCAAAAATAATTCTTTACTTGAGAGAAAAATCTTCTACTTTTTTCGGGTGTCCAATTTGGAGGCACAATCTTTCCAACAATATAATTAACATAATCAGCATACCACGGTTCGTCGTCATTTAGCTCGGTTTTCAATACCATAAGATGTTCGTCGGGAAATTCGTCAGCGATTTCCTCTTTCGTGAATGTTCCTAAGTTTGGGTTCTTAAGTCTTGATAAATGATCCGCAGCCAAGTTCTTTGCCCCTTTTTTTATCCTTAATCTCGATGTCAAACCCTTGAAGAAGCATAACCCACCTTATAAGCCTCGGTTTGGCATTCTGTTTGCTGAACAAATACTTCAAAGCAAAATAATCAGTGTAGACTACAGTTTTTGATAAGATAAAATATGGACAAAACTTATCAAAAGAGAAAACAACTGCAAGAAGTTCTTTTTCAGTGGTGGTATAATGTTCTTGGGCATTATTCAGGGTTTTGTTGGCATAATAGATCGGTTTAAATTTCCCATCTATTCGTTGTCATAAAACAGCTCCAACAGCAAAGTCACTAGCGTCACACATTAATTCAAAAGGCACGTTCCAATCTGGAGATATTATGATAGGCGCAGTGGTTAGTTTTTCTTTCAAAATGTTAGATGCCGTTTTGCAATCATCAGAAAAATCAAACTTTGCGTCTTTCATCAAAAGCTGGGTCATTGGTTTAGAGATCATGGAAAAGACTTTTATGAACATTCGATAAAATCCAGCATGCCCTATGTGAGGTTTTTCGATTCACGATCTCGGGAGGTCGGGGATGATGGAAATATATAAAATTTTGGCTCTATCAAACTTCATTCCAGCTCCAGAAAATTCATTCCTAAAAAGATCCCCTTCCTTTCCACCATAAACTGACATTTTTCCCAATTCAGCACAAGGCTGGTTTTCCTCAAATCAAGAGAGCATCTACACTAAATTGGCTAGACAACAATCAAAAGAGTTACCAAATACTAAGAAGTCATCCATGAATACTTCCATAAAGTCTTCCATCATGTCGTGGAAGATTGCCGTCATGCATCTTTGAAAAGTAGTAGGAGCATTGCATAATCCAAACGGCATTTGTCGATAAGCAAAAGTCCTATAAGGACAGATGAAGGTTTTCTTTTCTTGATCTTCCAGAGCGATTGGAATTTGGAAGAATCTTGAAAATCAATCAAGAAAACAATAATATTCATTCCCACATAAATGCTCTAACATTTGGTCAATAAAAGGAAGAGAAAAATGATCCTTTCAAGTTGCATCATTAAGTTTACGGTAATCGATGCACCCTCGCCATCCTATAACTGTGCGAGAAGGGAGAAATTCATTATTATCATTCAAAACTACCGTCATCCCTCCCTTTTTTGGCACAACGTGAATAGGGCTAACCCAAACTATTTGAAATTGATAAATTAGCCCGAAAATCAAGCAGATAACAATTTCGTTTTTTTCACCAACATCTTGGAATTTTAGGATTTAGTAGAACGCCTTTGAGGTTTGAATGACCGGTTTTGTAGTCATCTTCCATTAAATCTTGTGCTTACAGTATGACAGACGATTCCCTTGATGTCTAACATTTTCTAAGCGATTGCTCCATTATGTTTCTCCAATACTTGGAAAAGTAACATTTTTTCCTTTTTAGATAATTTGGATGAGATAATAATGGGAAAGTATTTGTCTCCATGAAGGTATGCATATTCTAAGTGTTGAGGAAAATTCCTCAGCTCGGGTTTCTTCTCATCGACTACGTTTAGCACAGCCCGAATATAGGTGTTCAGTTTTAACTTTGTCACTTTTTGTTTTTGTTGTTTCCTGCGCAACTTGATACGGCGTATTGACAGAGTTGATAAGCCGTATCAAGTTTTTTGAATCAGAACCATCATCGTTATTTCTATCAGCAGATTCACAGTATTATAGGTCTGATTGCTTATTTGATTTTTCCAGTCCTCTTGAGAAGAATGAATTAGGTTCCTCATATTGCAAGTAATTCCCGAGCTTCATCGTTGATTGGTCATCTAAATCCATCAATCCCAAACCATATCATCGTCTCAGTGGTCGGGGGAGTGTTCCTCTTAATCGATTGGTCTATGTCAAAGATTACTTCATCATCCCCCACTCTTAGTGTTATCTTTTTGTTGAATACGTCAATCATAGCTCGAGCGGTTGCCAAAAATGGTCTTCCTAAAATTATAGGAACTCTTGAATCTTCGGCATGTCTAGGATGACGAAATCTAGAGAGAAGAACGAATTATATCTACATTTATGAGCATATTTTCAATTTAATCCTCTCGGTATTGGATAGGACCTATTCGCGACGTTCTAAACTTATTCTAGTAGCATTTGGTTTCTCCCAAACCAAGTTTCATCATACATCGTAGTACACATTAAGCTATGCTAGCTCCTGGATCTGGCTAATGCATTATCAAAATGTAATTGGCCAATGTCACAAGAAATATAACACTCCCTAGGAATTTTTTCTTTGATGAAGCTTGTTTTAATAATATCGCAGAGCATATTTTTGTTCATATGATTTTTGCAAGCTTCTTCGAGTCTAAGCCATGTTGTCGGCAAAACATTTTTCAAATTTGGCCTACTTTGGCATTTGAGCTAATGCTTCGATGAAAGGCAAATTAATGTGGAGTTGCTTCAGGTTTTCAAAAAACTTTTTCTCTTGAGCCTCTTCTTTTTCTTTTCTCAATTGTCTGGGGAAAGGAACTGGTGGTGTTTATACTTCTCTTGATGGTTGAACGAAAGTTCAATAGTCCTTCTGAAGGTTTGATTTTCTATGAGGACTTCATTAGATCCCAACCATTTATTGGGATGTATAACTGGAGGTTCTTCTGGTTGTACATCGGTGTTGTTATCATGAACATCTTGAGTTGTAGTTTTCCACCTCTAGTAGTGTTGGGATTAAAAGACTTCTTGATGATCTTAGAGTTACTGATGCTAAGTTTTGTGTTACTGTTGCTAAGTTAAAGTTAGTGCTATTCATTAACTTTAATGAAAAATATGCTAAGTAGTTAGTGCTGCTAGTATAAAGTTAGTACTGCTAGCTCACAGTTACTACTGATGTATAAAAATAGTACTAAGCTCAGTGTAAAGTTAGTACTCGCTGGTGAGATTAAAGAAAATATCTAAGTAGTTACGACTGCTTGTACACAGTTAATGCTGTTGGTGTATAAGTTACTACTGCTGGTGTTAAAAGTTAGTGCTGCTAGTACAAAAGTTACAACTGCTCAAAGATTAAGACAGCTGAAAGAGTTTCTATTGTCAAAGAAAGGATAAAGACAGAAGAACGGAAAAGATCTGATGAAGTATCAAATATTACTTACCGTGTAAGTATTTAGTTATTTATTAGAATAGATCATAGAGAATATACTAAGATCCTTATGATAATATTATAAATCGACTATGACTTCCTTGGTGTATAAAAGTAGGTCTAGGCATAAAGTTTGATAACATCTAGAAAAATATACTATGTCGTATCTTTCATAACTTCAAGGTTTTGATAACCCTAATACAAGGAGAGTATTCGTATTATTTTGCTTATAATATTGTGAGCTTTTATTGTTTGATAAATTGTGACTTGTGTATATAAGTTTCATTAAGAATTCTTAAAATCATTTAAAGTTAGATTTCGCATAATATTTAATACACTTAACAAATTTTTCTACTATAGTTGTGTTAATTTATCTAATCTAACTAAACCTTAAACAGCATAAGGATTCGATCTATATAAATGGGGATCCAACAAAGGTATCCTACTACTAGGGATAACAATGGTATAGAGCTTGTTGCTTTGACAAACTATTGCTAGAAGATATGGATCAAGATTCTGCACATATAGTGGCTGCATCTAAAGTTCCCATGCTCAAACCGGGTGAGTTTGAGTTATGGAGGATGAGGATTGAACAATACATCCAGATGATAGAATATTTACTGTGGGAAGTTATAGAGAATGGTGCAACCTTGCCAAAAACACAATTGGTAGAAGGTGTCATGACAGTGATACCTATTACATCTGCTGAACATAAGGCTCAGAGAAGATTAGAAGTGAAGGCTAGAAATACTTTAATGATGGGCATTACCAATGAACATCAGTTAAAGTTTTACTCTATAAAGGATGATAAGCTATTGTTGGAAGCTATTGAAAAGAGATTTGGTAGGAATGAAGCTACTAAAAAGACTCAAAGGAATCTCTTAAAGCAGCAATATGAAAACTTCACTGCTCCAAGCTCAGAGATGCTTGATCAAACTTTGATAGGCATTAAAAGCTTGTGAGTCAAGTTGGAGCCTTATGGTAAGATTCACAAGAAGATGTTAATCAAAAGCTATTAAGAAGTTTGTCACCTGAGTGGAACACACGTGCTCTTATGTGGAGGAACGAAGCTGATTTGGATACAATGAGCATGGATGATCTCTATAACAACCTCATGGTGTATGAACCAGAAATTAAAGGGATCTCTAGCTCAAGTTCAAGCACATAGAACATGGCTTTTGTGTCCTCTTCTAATAACAACACTACCGCACAAACGAAGCATTTAATGCTAGCTCATAAGAGTTACACTGTGGCACTCCAAGTTAATACTAGCTTACTTACAAATATTGATAACTTTATGATGCTGTTAATTGTTTCATTTGCTAGTCAAACCAAATAGTCCCGTCAAACTGCCACATGAGACTAGCAACAAATCTATCCTGTGACATAGAATAAGATGGATTTGAGATGGCCAATGGCCATGTTGACCATACGGGCTAGAAGGTTTTTAAAGAACACATAAAGGAAGCTTACTGTTAATGGCAATGAGACTATCAGTTTTGATAAGTCCAATGTAGAGTGCTACAACTGCCACAAGAGGGGAAATTTTGCTAGGGAGTGTAGAGCTCCAAGAAATCAAGACAACAAGAAGGAAGTCTCCAGAAGGAGTGTGCCTATAGAAACATCTACTTCCACAGCTTTGGTGTCATGTGATGGTGTAATTGGATATGACTGGAGTTATCAGGCAAGAAGGGCTTAATTATGTACTCATGGCTTAACTCATCCTTTCAGTTTTGACTTAGATGTATCCATGATTCAAATTTTTCAAATATTGTATGGAAAATATTTAAATTACTTAAATCTCAAAATGATCAAACAATTAAGAGATTTAGAGAAATCTGTTTAATGGTTTTAAGGTTATAAACAAGTTAGAAACAGTGGAAGCAAAAACTTGAATTTTATAAAAAGAATAAGTGTTTATGTAGAAAAGATTAATGGCTTAAAATGGGATATACAAGTAGGAGAAATAACTATTAGTGAGCTTAGGAAGAAGCTTGAAAAACTTCAAAAAGAAAAAGATAGCATTCAATTTAATGTAGATAAATTTGAAAATGCATCTGAAAGTTTAAACAAGCTCATAGAGTGGTTTGATTGTTGATAAATGCAAGAAAGGTTTTAGCCCTTATGAAAATATAATGAAGTTCCACCACCCTACATAGAAATCTTTATGCCTCCAACACCTGATAGTCTGTTTACTGGTTTAGATGAGTTTGTTATTAAGCCTGTAGTTGAAAATAGAAAGTCTGATGAAGAAGTGTCTGAGATAGTTAGAAAGAATAATGATGCCCCAATTATTGAAGAATGGGTGTCAGATAGTGATAAAGAAAATGTGTCTCGTCCTAAAACTGAGAAGAAAACAGTTAAGCCTATTATTGCTAAGATAGAGTTTGTCAAACCTAAGCAACAAGAGAAAACTACAAGGAAAACTGTTAAACAAGCTGAGAAACATAGGCAAAACACTCACATTCTAAGAGGCAATCAAAGAAATTGGAACAACATATGTCTCAAAGACTTGGAAGTAATTTGAGATGTTCTTAAGGCCTGTTATGTGTGTGACGCTTTGATCATTTGCAAGTTGATGCAATTACCATCAAGAAATGGTTTCAAATCAAAGGAAAGTAAAACCGGTTTTGGAACAATACTCAAGGATGAATCATCAAAACCTTGGCTAAAAAAACTCACCCATGTCTAAAAAGAACGTGGTCCAAAGCAGTACCTAATGAATTCGTACTATAGTATCAATTAATACTGCAAGAACAAAATATTTTAAAAACAACAGTATCAGTAATACTAGCTAGACAAGTTTGATACTTGCTCCACATAAAAAACAACAGTGAAATGCTGCTAGACCCAATGTCAATCTCCTCTAAAACAGTACATTTAACTGTTAAATAGCCTAATAATAATAACATACCATTTAAAAAAGTAATATAATCAAAGAAACAATACTGTTAGGGTAAAAATGTTAATAAAATTTTTTTGGCCTAGGGACCAATAGCAGTAGTTATGCTATTTAGGGAAATAATGTTTAATGCTGTTAAGGCCTCAGCTTGTTGGGTTTTTGGAAAACCAAAGATAAAAATTTTAGGACCATGTTTTCTAAATACACAGTGCATCACATCCTAAAAGGTTTGATTATAATAGATGGAAACACAAGGCAAATCAAAAGTCAGTGATGGGTTGGGTCCCCAAAAGAAACCGATTTTCTTATCTGATATGCAGGGCAATCCACAAATGGATTTACAGGATAAAGGAGTAATTGATAGTGGATGCTCAAGGTGCATGACAGGGAACATGTCCTATCTTACTGACTATGAAGAGATAGATGGATAATATGTTTTGATTTTGGAGGGAACTCCCACAAGGAGGGAAAATTAAAGGAAAAATGTACCATTAAAAATTGGTAACATAGATTTTGAAAAATGTGTATTTTGGGAGAGAGTTAAAGTTTAATCTCTTTAGTGTCTCACAAATGTGTGATAAAAAGAATAGTGTTCCTCTTAATGAACACTGAATGTATTGTGTTATCTCTAAACTTTAAAATTAATTGATTGAACTCATGTTTTTACTTAGAGTTACCAGAAAGAACAATAGGTATAGTGTTTTGATTAAAGAACATAGTTCCTAAAAGAGGTTTAAACTTGCCTTTTTGTAATGCCACATCTGATGAATCTAAACTTTGGCCATAGAAGGCTAGGTCACTTAAAACTTAAAAACCGATTAGAATAAATTTGGTTATAAGAGGAATAGGTGTTGCTTGTCAAAAGGGAATGCAGCACAGAGCCTCTAGTAAGACCAAAACAGAGAACTCAATTAGTCTTCCTTTACATTTGTTGTATATGGACTTGTTTGGTCTAACATTTGTAAAAATCCTTATGAAGAAAATGTATTGCCTAGTTTTCACAAATGATTATAGTAGGTTTACATGTGTTTTCTTCTAGCTCTAAAAGATAAGACTATGGCATTCATAAGTCCATTAAAACAGGGATAGACAATCTAAGTAATCGCAATTTTAAGGGTGATTTAGATGTGATAATTGAACTGAGTTCAAGAACAGAAAAATGAATCAAAATTTTTGTGAAATGAATTGTATTTTGAGACAATTTATTGTAGCTAGAACTCCTCAACAAAATGGAGTTTTTGAAAGGAGGAATAGGACACTAGTTAAGGTGGCTAGGACTATGCTAGCTAATTCTAAGTTGCCAACTACTTTTTGGGCTGAAGCAATTGAATACTGCTTGCTATGTTGTAAACTAAGTGTTAGTATTTAAGCCACATAAACAAGTCCCTATATAGAACATTTTCATGTGTCGAACACAACATTATTTTTTATGAGACCAATTGGTGTCTTGTTAACATTCTCATACCATAGATCACTTACGCAAATTTTCTGATGTAATGCTGATGAAGGTTTCTTTGTTGTATACTCTTGAATAAGTAAAGCCTTTAGATTAATCAAATTTTATTAGAACAAGAATAGTGGTAAGAAAACTTACAGTAATAAGGTTTAGTGAAAGATACACCTACTGTTGCAGGGAGTTGACCAAGATTATCTATTTGAAATTGAGGTACTAACAAGAATAATATAATGAATTATGAGCCAATTGTTGCAGGTACATAGTCTAATGGTTTTGCAGATACGAAAGCAAGTGATAATACAGGTCAAGCTAGAAAGGAAATAGAACCTGTCAAGAATTACATTTTGCTACCATTATGGACTGCTGATCCACCATTTTCCTAAAATCCAAAGAGTTCTCATGATGTTGGATCTAAACCTTCAAGTGATGATGGAAAAAAGGTTGATGCAGAACCAAGAAAAGATAGTAAAAGTAATGATCAAGAGAAGGAAGATAATGTTAACAGCACTAATAATGTTAATGCTGCTAGCACAAATGAAGTTAATGTTGTTGGTGGAAAAACAAGCATTGAACTTCTAGGTGATCCAAATATGACTGCTTTAGAAGATTATAACATATTTGACTTCACAAGAAATGATAAAGATGATGGTGTAGAGGATGACATGAACAACTTGGATACAACCCTCCAAGTCAGTCCTAATCTAACTACAAGAATTAATAAAGATCATCCTCTTGATCAAGTGATTGGAGATTTGCAATCAGCTAAACAAACAAGAAATATGTCAAACAATTTGAAGGAACATGGG
>BQNB010058336.1:1740-37800 GCA_026074375.1 Tanacetum coccineum
GAGGGAGAAATGTGTACATCCGGTATTTAGTTGATTTTTTATGTTACCGTTTTGATGTTACCGTTTCGACTAAATAGAGGGAGAAATTGCATACACTCGAGACTTAATTGTCTTTGATGTAGCAATTCATATCTGCACTTTCCTGGAGGGAGAAATGTATACATCATGGACGCACAACAAGTTCACTTGATCGGGCTTTATAAAATATGCCGAAGGTTAGTCCGCAGAGATGATTAGTGCTTTAACTTGTTACTTTGGTGTTACGGTTTCGACTTTGTAAAAGGTATAAAATGTGTACTTTGGGCTGAATTCAAACAGGACTGGAATGCTTCTTAAGTGAGACGATGTTGATGATATCATCCCTTCCATCAGTGTATCCTAAATGAGAAAGGAGGTCCAAAAGAAGATTTCTGCATTGATTCTTAATCACTCACAATGGTGTCTGTTTGGGAGGGAGCTTAAGAAAAAAGAGCCTACTAGTTGTGAGGGAGTAAAAACTCAACTAGATACTGCACAAGAAGTTTAGAGCATATTTTATATCAAAGCCAAAGTATTCGGATAAGGGAATTTCAAGGATGACAAATGAAAAGCAGATTCTAGAAAACTTTGACATGACTAGAAGTGCAGGAAAATGAAGTTTTTCAAGACATGCAGCTAATTCAAAAACTTTAAAATGACCAGAAGTGTATAAACAAAGTTTTTAAAGATATGTCAAGAAGTTATGAGCATAAAACCAATCAAGGCCGAGATCATCGGTAGTAAAAACTTCTAAGTCATCCTCAGCAGTACTTTACAGTGTATTCGTCTGCAAGCTGAAGAAATAAAGCTGGAGCATTCAAGTAGATCAAGGTCATTAAAGACAATCTCAAGGAATGCTAGACTTCATTCTTATCATTTTACTTTATTTTTGCTTGTAGGAAACATTATAACCAATTCACGTGTGACACCATCTTGGAGGGAGATTGTTAGCCTCACTTTTTAGTGAAGCTAGCGTCTTACACGTGAACTGGACTAGCTATAGATTAACTGCTAAACACAGGGACTACTATTGTAAACATGGGATAGATAGCTTATGTTTAGGCTATAAATACCCTTATGTCTCTCCATGCGGGGTGAGTGGAAGTTCAAGTATTGTTTTTCATTCTTATCCTAATAATACATTTGTTTTTCTTTCACCCTCTCTCTACTTTCTCTCACTAAACTACAATGGTTCATCTTATATTATTTGATCAACCAAGACCCCCCGAATAAGGTGTTTTGAATCGCACTACAGGATTTAACCTTATCCGTTTCCAAATGTTTACCTAAATTCCACAAAAATATGAGTGTGTCGGTGATGTTGTAGACTTTAGAACTTGGCTTGGTATATCTATTTGAGATCACAGTGATGAGTACTATGGATTTAGATGGAGTAACTTGTTTAAATTGGTAAATTTTTAGGATTACACCCAAAAAGCCTATGCATGTTGTTTTATTAACTAACTACACTGGTTAGTTAACCTCCGTATTGGTCTATCAGATGGATGTGAAAAGTGCATTTCTAAATGGTAGAATTTGAAAGGAAGTATATGTTCAACAACCTCCTAGGTTTAAAAGCAGTGAATTTCCTAATCATGTGTGTAAGCTGTATAAAGCTCTTTATGGGCTAAAACAAGCTCCAAAGCATGGTATGAAACTCTTTTAAAGTTCCTTATTTAGCATAATTTTGTTAAGGGTACCATTGGCAACACTCTTTTTACTTATAAAACTAAGTGTGATGTCATTATAGTACAGATATATGTGGATGATATCATTTTTGGGTCAACTAGTGACAAGCTTAGCAAACAATTTTTCAAGGTTATGACCAAAAAGTATGAAATGAGTATGATGTGTGAATAACTTATTTTCTAGGTTTTTAAATTAAACAAGATTCCAAAGTAATCTCTATTTGTCAAGAAAAATATGTAAAGATTTACTCAAAAAGTATGATCTAGCTGATAGTGCCTTAGTGAAATGCCCTATGCTTTCCTTAAAAAATTTAGGCCCTGATTAATCAAGGGTCTTTGTTAATGAGACTTTGTTAAGAGGGATGATTAGGTCACTGATGTATCTAACAGCTAGCAAACCTAATATCCAATTCTCCATATGTCTTTATGCTAGGTACCATGCTAACCCTAAGGAATCCCACCTTGTAGCTGTAAAAAGAATTTTTAGGTATCTCAAAAGAACTACAAATCTAGGTCTCTAATATCCAAAAGGATCATGCTTTGATCTCAAAGCATACACAGACTCAGACTACGCTAGATGAAACCAAGATAGGAAGAGTACCTCAGGAGGATGTCAAATACTTGGTGAAAAGTTAGTTTGTTGGAGTGCAAAGAAGCAAAGCTCAGTGGCTATGTCATCAGCTGAAGCTGAGTATGTTGATGCTGCTGGATGTTGTGCTCAAGTCCTATGGATTAAAAGTCAGCTGGCTGACTATGATGTTCTCTATGATAAGGTGCCCATATTTTGTGATAATACAAGTGCTATTGCCATTTCAAATAATCCAGTGTTGCACTCTAGGACAAGACATATTGACATCAGGTATTACTTCATCAGAGACCACATTTTAAAAGGTGATATCAAGCTTCATTTTGTACCTACTGATTTGCAACTAGCTGATATTTTTACAAAACCACTAGCTAAGCCTAGCTTTACTAGATTGGTCGTTGAGTTAGGTATGCTCAATATCAAAAAAGAGGTCTTTGATAAGAAAAAGGCTTTAAGTGATCCTTTGACTTGAATATTAAATGTTTTTAAGGTAACTTAAATGTAACTATTAAGTTCAAAGACAAACATTCTCAATATTTAATTTAGATACCCTCAAAAGTTCACCTACTTTCTCAAAAAATGTAGGATTTACAGTGCATGAAATGGCAAGGGGCCCACGTTTTATGACAATTTTACCACCACACATTTAATGCGGAACTCAAACATTTTTTATTTTCAAAATATAAAATCTTTTTATAGTATAAACTTTTCATTATTTTCAGACGCACGTCACTTCTCCTAAATCAAAACCCTAAAACACTACTTTCATCATCTCTCACAAAATCCTTTCATCAAACAAAGCAAAAAAAAAATCTTTCAAACAACAATGGATTCGGAATCCTCTTTATAACAACTACCAAAACAACTCACTCCTACATCTAACATTCACTTTGAATGTGAAGATGGTCACATTGCTTTCAACAACAGTATTGTGTTGTTGGAATCAAAAATCCCTTTATACAAAGATTTGCTTAATTTTTTATCAAATGGTTTTGTGTCTATTGCTTTAACTAAATAACCTTAAGCATACTACACAAAGTACCTTAGGGAATTCTGGTATACTGCTGAGGTAGATAACACAATGAACACAATCACCTTCTCCCTTTCCACTTTTGATAAACCTTTATCCTTTAACCTTGATGTCTTTTCATCCATAATTTGTTTGAAGTATACTAAGAATTTTGTCCCTTTACCTCAAAAGGAAACAGTGAAGGCTGCTTTAGCAACTCCAGGACTTGTTGATGAGAATGACCCTGAACTTTCATTGACTAATCTTGTCAACTTGTCTTCGCTGAGAATTCAATACTTCTCATTGACTTGGAGGGTTCTTATGCTATATATTATCAAGTGTCTGTGAGGTAATCAGGGATTGCATGATCAACTAAACATCAACCAACAAATAATTGCATCTAGCTTATGCTGGGGGTTGGATATTAACATTGCAAGTATTTTGCTCTCGAATCTTGTTGCCAAATTAATAACTGGCAAGAAGGGAAGAGATTTGAACATTGATAACATCAAGTAATGTCACTTTTATAGCATTATTTATCACATGTTTCTTACTTATTTTATATAATTATTGCATGAATTGGCACTTAATCGTTTATATTTGAGAATTGTAGTAATTATGGAGTACTTTGTGAAGATTAGCTAAAAGGCACGTATTCTGGAGCTTAAACAAAGAAATCTAAAGAATATTATTCTTACATTCTATACGTTGTATCCATCCAGGATGATACGGCATATCTATGCCTGCACTTCACAAGAAACCACGAAGAACAAAGACCTATATGTCGTATCCAGGATCTCTAATACGCCTTATCCAAGATATCATAATTAAATATTCTAGAAAATACTGAACGTGGTCTCTACTCCAAAAAAACCCCAAATACGCCGTATTGACTTCAACCAATATGACGTATTGAAGGAATTCCAGACACTATAAATAGAAAACCTAAAAATGAGTTTTAGGTGTGCTTGATTATATTTTCGATACCATAACCTATAACAACCTGCAATTTTCATCAATGTAATTATCCATCTATTAAATTAGATGCATTGTAATATCCATCTATTAAATTAGATGCACTGTAATCTATTATATACCACCTTTATACAGGGAAATTTTTGCTTTATCTTCATTATGCAACGTAACTTGCATCTCTAAAGTAAACAGCTCACGCCAACCTCTACCAATGCCATCATATCTACGTTTATATCACTGTAAACATCTAATATGTCAATTCAATATCTTAATATTCATTTTTTACCAAGTATCATTATCCATTTTAACGACTTTCTAAAAGTTATTATCAAAAACAAGGCATTAAACGTTACGTTTTTATAAGACCCCTAAATTAAGAGGTAATGTATACATATAAAATGAATGTACAAGTATTCAAAGCATGTTTACAAGTGTATAATGCACCACATTTGAATTATATTTTCCTTCCAAGTTAATGTACAACTCATTAAAGCTCAATATACAAATCAACAATACATGAATTCAAATAAGCTCATTTTCCATCATTTTCATTCTAGATTTCTTACCACCTCTTTAGCATAAGGTACGACACTCAATGCACAATATCTAAACCCTAAATCTAAAACATAATTCATTCTAAAACCCTAATCTAAAACCCTAAACCCTAAAATGAAACCCTAAAACCCTAATTTTACTTTAAACCTAAAACTAAACCCTAAACCTTAAAACAGAGCCCTAAACCTTAATCCTAAACCCTAAACCTTAATCCTAACACTAATCCTAAACCCTAAACTAAGTTAAACCCTAACCCTAACTTGAATTAAAACCCTAAATCCTAACTCGAAATCAAAACTAACCGAAACCTATTTTCTTGCATTTTTGACCCATTTTCAACCTAAGCTAGCACTCTAACACCTAAACCACATCTATGACAGCACCACTACATCACCAAGCGGCCTAGAAACAACCTCCATCACCACCCTTAATCTCCAAGGCTTCTAAACACCTCCTTGTCACCTTCTTGTAGCCGAAAACCCTCCAACACCCCACACCTTGCATAGCTACATTTCTAGCTCACAACACTCATCCTATAGACTTCATTAGTCATCTATCTACAGCTCTTGACACCTTTCATAGCTAAAACTTGGGCACCAAGGGTGTTTCAACCCTATAAATAGCCGAAACATGCATACATTTCATTCACACCTCAAATTTCATCATATACAATAATGGAGTCTTAAATCAGACCAATAAGGATCAAGTTAAGTCCCTAAGCTCAGAATAGAAGCCAAAAATCAAGAAAAAAGAGCCCTTGAAGTCGTTACTAGGCGTACGAACCTAAAAACCCCATTTCGACCCATTTTAGCTCAAGTAAGCTCAAAATCTTGTTCAATAAGCTTATAATCTGTATTAGAATGTTCATAATACTCTTAAGATCGTATATAAACTCTTGTTTGAAGCTTTAAATCCTCAAACCCATATGTGTTTTTTTTAAAACCCTAAAAATGACCCGTTTTGATTTTCTAGCAAACGAATCCTTTTAATAAACTTTTGTTATGTTAAAACATCTTATTTTAGCTTATTCTAATAAGCTATAACCTGCAAATATCATTTGGAATCTTAGAATAACCTTGCATTCCTTTTTGGACTTGTTTTGCAAAAGTTTTCGTGCATAGGGGTATACATTGTAACTTTCTAAAATTAATAACTAAAGGGGATGAAAATGTCATTTTCCTAAAGTTATAACTATGAAGGGATATTTTTCCAAATTCTAAAGTTAAAGGTTAATAAATATTATATATATTTAAATTATATATATATATATATAATAATAATATATATATATTATATATATTATATATATATATATATATATATATACTTCAAGGACTAAACTTGTAAAAATCTAAAAACCAAGGGTATATATTGCCATTTTTGTATTCTTAAAAATATAAAATATAATATTTTTATACAAATTATAAAAATATATATCAACATTATAAGACTTGATTTTGTTAAAACCCGACACATTTATCGTTATTAATCAACGATCGATGCATTTTAAATCAATTACGTTATACATTTAACCTAACTTATCATCGACTAACTTTTGAAGAAACTTACAATCTTATCGAATCACTTACTAGGGAATTTCATGTGAGGGGTTTCATTTAAGTATACGTTTTGACGAGTTTGCTGGGTTTACGATTTAAAGTGCCCTAGCTCCTCAAACGTTTACTACATGACCTCTGGATTATGATAGCCCGAACAATGATACAATATTTCCATAAATAATCAAATCAAAGTAATACGTTAAACTTTATGAAGTTTTGAAACATAAACCATCACACTAAGACTTGACATATTACCCCAGGTTGCGTGACGAAGCTGTTACTTTCACTTGATATACTTTTGCCATCAATCAGATTTTCCCTGTTAAGGTGAGTTTATAGCCTCGCATTTCAATCTCTTGAATGTTTTATCAACCCGCGAGGGGTAAGCGCGAATGCTGTGAATAGATCTATTTGGGACTGAACTCCCCCGTTGGTGTACCTATACTTTCTGGTAACCAAACACACTTCATTTGAATCACTATGCGGGTGTTTGGCAAAGGCACCCGTTGGGGCAACTACTTGTGATTACTTATCTCAAGGCTTCGGTGTCATGAGCTTAGGGAAATAATATTGTTTTCCATAATAATTATATGTGTTTCAATTATTACTATTATGGGTGTAACAACGTAACCCACTGTTATGATGACTTGTATTCAAACTATTTACTATAAACCTATGAATTTCACTCAACTATTGTGTTGATCTTTTTAGCATGTTTATCTTAGGTATTTGAGCAACTTATGGCATGGAGTGGCTGGACTTGAAGATGGCTAAACTCTTATCATTCAAACTTTATGTTTTTAGATGTTGGGACCTCTCTTTTGTAAAAACTCTGATGAATAAATGAATGATAACTAAATTTTCCAAAACGTCTCTTTACGAGTCGTTTTCTATGATTATGACTATTGTACTATGAAATAATACCCTAGATAGGGGGGGGGGGGGGGGGGGGGGGGGGGGGGGGGGGGGGGGGTGGGGGGGGGGGGGGGGTGGGGGGGGGTGGGTGGGTGGTGGGGGGGTGTGTTGGGATAGGGGGGGTTTTTGGTTTGGGGGTGGTGTGGTTGGGGGGATTAAGGGATATTAGGAGAGATGGGATCTGTTTCCAGCTATATTCACACGCCCTTTTTTATAATGTCTAAAGAATAGTGCCTTCCGCTGCTATATTTATAAAAATGGGGGTGTTATAGATTGGTATCCAGAGCCGCGATTATAGAGAATGAGGTGAAAAACCTTAACTATAACTACTTTTCTTTTTCTATCCAAGAAAGTCCTCCGTGCCACTATATCTCCCGAATAGTATGTAAAGATACATAACTATTATACTATTATATAAATAACTTATGTTATTTACCGCTGGGTTGTTAACATAGTGATGTCGTCTCCCAACCACCCTACTATTGGTATTGAGGATGCTTTTTCCTCTAACTTTCCGGACTTTATCCCGACTTCTCCAGACTATGTCCTATCTCACTAGGTGAAAATTATTCTACCTTCAAATAACTCATTTGGTTTAGTTCTAATAGCTTCACCAACTCTTTCACTTTTTCATGATGACCCCTTCATGAAGTTCATGCATGCATATTATGCTCAAGAATCCCCTATTTCACCACCAACTATTATGCCTCCATCTTCAATGTTTAATCCTCAAGAATTCTTTCTTCCTGAGGAATTATTGCCAATTAAGAAACGAGGTCATGACCGATCATCCTCCTCTACTTTTTCCCTACCTCAAGAATTTGAGATGGGAGAAAGCTCTCGTAAGACAAGTGTGGAACGTCACGAGGAACAAATTGAGGAAATTCTGAATCACTTAGATGAACTCTTTCTCTCGATCGCATTGAACACATAGAAGACAAAATTGAAGGCCTTAGAAAAGTTCGGGTGATTATACAACAAGATTTCGATAATCTGGAAGCTGAACTCCAAAAGGCTCGTGCTCAAATTGCTAAACTTCAAATGAAGTAATTGGGAAATAACAACAAGATTGCTCTGACTCGCTTCAAGATTGCTAATCTAGAACAAATTATCGAGGAGATCCAAGTTCGTCACAAGGCAGATAAGGAAAGTCTTTTGAATGCAATCTATGAACTTAAGAACAGCCAGGAAGGACCATCGGACTACTAGATTAGATGCTAGTTATAGCTTTTGTTAGAACCTAGCTACTAGATGTGTGGTATAAATAACAACACTTGTCAAATTTTGACTATGTATAGTACGAAGGCAAGTTGTTCATGATATAATATAATGGCAACCCGTTGTTTCATATTCATCCCATGTCCTATATTGCATCTTCGTCTTCATCATTATGAATCTTACCGTGACCCCTAGAAAATAAACTAATCCCTAAGAAATCTAATATTTTAGATGCTTGTTAGACTCCATATCAAATAAGTATCTATGATTTCAATATCACTATTGTTAAAAATGCTTAAAGTTCAATAAGCATTACAATTTAAGACTTGTGATATCATTCTTATTACGTGTTGTCTTATGTTGATAGAATGCTTCTCAAAAGGACGTCAACATCTGAAGCATCAACCATGACTCAGGCTACCATTAAGAAACTAGTTGCTGATAGTGTTTCCGCAACTTTGGAAGCACAAGCCGCTAACATGGCAAATACTGATAATACCACCAGACCAAGAGAAGCTCCTATAGCAAGACAATATAGCTACAAAGTGTTCATGAGCTGCCAACCTATCAACTTCAAAGGTACGGAAGGTGCTATTGGTCTCATCCGCTGGTTTGAAAGAACTAAATTAGTGTTTTCCCGTAGTAACTGTACTGAAGACTGCAAGGTGAAGTTTTCTACTGGTACTTTAACTGAAGAAGCTCTATCTTGGTGGAATTCTTTTGCCCAACCCATTGGGATAGAAGAAGCCTACAAGATTACTTGGGTTGAATTCAAGAAGCTTTTGATAAAGAAGTACTGTCCCCGAACTGAGGTCCAGAAGATGGAAGACAAATTTTACCATCTGACTGTGAAGGGGAATGATCTTAAGGCATATGTGAGAAGATTCCAGGAATTGGAAACCTTATGTCCCACTATGGTGCCAGATTTTGAAAAAAATGATGGAAGTTTTCATTGGGGGATTGCCTCGAAGTATTGAAGGGAATGTTACCGCCTTTAAACCTCAAACTCTAGAGGAATCCATTAACATAGCCCAGAGGCTAATGGATCAGGTAACAAAGCACACTCCAGTGAAAGTATCAAGTGATCACAAATGAAAGTTTGACGACAGAAGAACTTTCAACAACAACAACTACCGTAACACCAACACCAACAACTGCTACAATAATCACCAACCACAACAGAACAGAAGATAGGAAACCTTTAGGTCTTATGTTGTCACTCCAATTGAAAACAATGGGTATATTAAAAACTATCCCTTGTGTAAGAAATGCACTCTGCATCATACAGTACCTTACACTGTTAAGTGTAATACTTGCAACAAGGTGGGCCATCTAACCAAGAACTATAGAAATAAAGGGCCAGCTACTGGAAGTAATCTGCTACCAGTGACAGTTACTTGTCATGCTTGTGGAGAGAAAAGGCATTAGGCAAATCAGTGCCGAAATACCACCATCAATTTCCTTCTAAACCAACATCTAGCTAGAGTATTATTTGATTCTGGAGCCGATAAAAGCTTTGTATCCATATCTTTTTCCTCTAAGCTAAATATTCCACCCATTACAATAGATACCTTTTACAATATCGAAATGGCTGACAGAAATCTAGTAAGCACAAACACCGTTATTCAGGGTGCAACTCTGACTTTGTTAAACCAACCTTTCAAAATTGATCTTATGCCGATCAAACTCGGTAGTTTCGATGTCGTCATTGGTATGGATTGGTTATTCAAGTATCATGCTAGAATTATCTGTGACGAGAAAGTCGTTCGCATCCTAATCAACGGTAAAACTTTGATCATCTGAGGTGACCAAAGTAAAACCCGACTAAATCTCATATCCTGTATAAAAACAAAAAGATATATATCCCGAGGTTGTCAAGTTTTCATAATCCAAATAATGGAGAAGAAGTCGGACGAGAAACGACTAGAAGATATATCGGTAGTCAGAGAATTTCTGGAAGTTTTTCCTGAAGATCTACCTGGCCTTCCTCCGTTCGCCAAGTAGAATTCCAAATCAATTTATTCCCAGGAACATCACTGTAGCCCGAGCACCCTATAGATTATCTCCTTCAGAAATGCAAGAACTATCTGATCAACTTCAAGAATTATCAAATCGAGGTTTTATCCGACCAAGTACTTCGCCTTGGGGAGCTCCTGTCTTATTTGTCAAAAAGAAAGACGGATCTTTCAGAATGTGTATCGATTACCGAGAGTTGAATAAACTTACCTTAAAGAATCGTTACCTATTACCTAGGATTGATGACTTATTTGACCAACTTCAAGGTTCGAGTGTCTACTCGAAGATTGACTTAAGATTAGGCTATCATCAACTGAGAGTCAGGGATGAAGATATTCCCAAGACTGCTTTCAGAACAAGATACAGACATTATAAATTTCAAGTGATGCCATTTGGTTTAACTAACGCGCCTGTTGTATTCATAGATCTCATGAATCGGGTGTGTAAATCTTACTTGGATAAATTTGTGATAGTGTTCATCGATGATATTCTCATCTACTCTCCTAACAAAGAAGAGCACGCAAATCATCTGAGAATAATCTTGGAATTACTCAAAAAGGAGAAATTATATGCCAAGTTATCTAAGTGTGATTTCTAGATTCATATCGTGTAATTTCTTGGACACTTAATTGATAGTCAAGGACTTCATGTTGACCCCTGATTAAGATAAATTAACCTTTTTAATACATATAAATAAATATATAAATACCTATAAATATATAATAAGGATAATTATCAAGAAAATCAATGAAACCGAAAGTATAATACTTAATATGACCAACTAGCTTGCCATGGGAAATCTTTTCAATATTATCATCCTATAACTCATGCTCCATGCTCCTTGATACATTTTGGTTATGTTAAAAATTATGCATGCCTTATGAACTTTTCAATTTGCCCATATATATATATATATATAAATAAAAATATATCTATCGATATATATATAAAAATTATATAAATATATATATATATATATGCATTCTTGATTGAATTTAGGAAGCTTAGTCATATATGCTTAATTGTTATGTTTTAGATGATTCATGATGAAATAGAATTGACTACAAAAATAAGGAAAAGTTTTACAAGAAAAACTGGAAAAAAATTTTGTCTCCAGAAAAAGGCCCCCTTAAATACTGGGCGGCCCCTAATATATTTGGGAGCGCCAGATAATTAAGGGACCCAACCAGCAAGGTCACGATTATCTACTGTGACCTTCTGAATTTATGTATAGTTGACCACTATCCCATCTAGGCACACCTATAATTTCTACATTTTGACAAACACCTTTTTGGAATCTCAAACCTCAAACCCCATGCCTTACTTATTCAATCCATATCTTCCGCACTTAAATCGACTCTTCTATAAATCATCTTCATCACCTTATTCTAACCGATGAATTCCACCAATGCTTCTTCTTCAAACCCTTCCAAGAAAATCAAATTAACCATAATCCCTCGTAAACAACTATTTGTCAACATCTTTAGTGATGAAGAAGTCACCACTACACCTTCTCCTACCACCACTTCCTTATCTCTAACTCCTCTAAATGCACCATCAAAAACTCCATCCACAAATCAAACCTCCTTTTATATCATGTAAGCATCCTAATTATATGTAATGTATTCATATAAAATGAATGTGCAAACCTTCAAGCATGTGTACAAGTGTACAATGCATAACATTTGAACATCTTTTCCCTCCTAAATTAAGTTACAACTTTCTAAAGCCCAATGTACAAGTCAATAATGCAAGAAAACCAACTATGTCATTTTACCTCCTAAATTACTTAAGTTTCTTACTACCTCTTTAGCACAAGGAATAAACACTTAATGCATGACTTCTAAATCCTAAGTCATCTTAAAACCCTAATCTAAAATCCTAAACCCTAAATGAAACCGTCACCTTTTAATTTCACTTTTAACCCAAAACTAAATAAGCTAGCAACCTAGCACCTCTATGACCTTACCACCATGTCACCAAGAAAGCAACCAAGTACCTCCATCACCATTAAACTATCTTAAACCCTAACCTTAACTCGAATTCAACCCTAAAAACCCTAACCCAAAACCCTAAACCACCCGTCACCCTTTTTCTTTCGTTTTTTGACCCATTTACACCTAAGCTAACAACCTAGCACCTCAAGCACCTCTATGACCTCACCACCATGTCACCAAGCAAGCAACCAAGCACCTCCATCACCACCCTTGGCCATCAAGATTGTCTTGTCACCTCCTTGTCATCCCTTTATAACCGAACTACCTCAACATCCTTCCACCTTGCATTACTACCTCCATAGCATCCCATACTCATCACTATGCTTCCTTAGTCACCTCTTTACAGTCCTTGACCCTTAGCCACCAAGAAAACTTAGGCACCAAGGGTTTATGAGCCCTATATAAGTTGAAACACACACATACCACTTCAAACATACCTAAAAAACTCATCACCACTCAAATGTAGTTCTAAATCAGGCCAAGGAAGAAGTAGAAGGTCTCTAAGATCAGAATACAAGCCAAGAATCAAGAGAAGGAAGGTCTTGAATCCATATCTAGGCGTATGAACCCGAAAAACCCTCATTCGACCCATTTAGCTCAAGTAAGCTCAAAATATTGTTCAATAAGCTCATAATGTGTTTTAGATTGTTCATAATACTCTTAAGATCATATATAAACTCTTGTTTGAAGCCTTGAATCCTCAAACCCATGTGTTTTTGACTAAAACCTTAAAAATGACTCGTTTTAATTTTCTAGCTAACAAATCCTTTTTCTAAACTTTTGTTACGTTAAAACATCTTATTTTTGCTTATTCTAAAAAGCTATAGCCTGCAAATATCAGTTGGAACCCTAAAATAAGCTTGCATGACTTTTTTGGACTTGATTTGCAAATATTTTCATGCATAGGGATATATATCGTAACTTTCTTAAATTTATAACTAGAGGGGCTGAAAATGTCATTTTCCTAAATTTATAACTATAAGGACCAATCTTGCCAAGTTTCAAAGTTGAAGGTTTAAATTATATATACTTTATATATAAAGGACTAAACTTATAAAAGTTTATAAATCGAGGGTATATATTGCCATTTTTTCAAACTTAAAAATATACGATCTAATATTTTTATATAAATTATAAAAATATATATTAATATTATAAAACTCAATTTTATTAAAACCCGATACATTTATCGCTATTAGTTAACGATCGATGCATTATAAAACAATTATGTTATATAATTATCGTAATTTATCATCGACTAGCTTTTGAAGAAACTTAAAATCTTATCGTATCACGTTACTAGGGAATTTCATATGAGGGGTTCCATTTGGGTATTTGTTTTGACGAGTTTACCGGGTTTATGATTTAAAGTTCCCTGACTCCTCAAACGATACTACATGGCCTCTGGATTATGATAGCCCGAACAGTGATACAATATTTTCATAAATTAATAAATCAAAGTAATACGTTAAACTTTATGAAGTTTTGAAACATAAACCATCACACTATGACTTGACATATTACCCCAGGTTGCGTGACGAGTTAGGCCGTTACTTTCATTTGATATACTTTTGCCATCAATCAGATTTTCCCTGTTAAGGTGAGTTCATAGCCTCGCATTTTAAATCTTCTAATGTTTTCATAAACCCGCGAGGGGGATACATGCTATAAACCATGAATACGAGTGTTTTTCCAACTGTATGCTATCCTGATATATTATTGCCTAAGTCCTTACTTTTGCCATTAAGACCCCACTATCATGAACCGTTAATTACTTTTCGGAGTAAGCGCGAATGCTGTGAATAGATCTATTTGGGACTGAGCTTCCCCGTTGGTGTACCTATACTTTCTGGTAACCAAACGCACTTCATTTGAATCACTATGCGGGTGTTTGGCAAAGGCACCCGTTGGGGCAACTACTTGTGATTATTGATTATCTCAAGGTCTCGGTGTCATGAGCTTAGGGCAATAATACTGTTTTCCATAATAATTGTACTCATTGCAATTATTACACTTATGGGTGTATAACAACGTAACCCACTGTTATGATGACTTGTATTCAAACTGTTTAACATAAACCTATGAATTTCACTCAACCATTGTGTTGACCTTTTTAGCATGTTTATCTCAGGTATTTGAGCAACTTATGGCACGGAGTGGCACGGACTTGAAGATGGCTAAACTGTTATCATTCAAACTTTATGTTTTCATGTAGATTTTGGGACCTCTATTTGTAAAAACTCTGATGAAATAATGAATGATAACTTATCTTTTAAAAACGTCTCTTTTGAGTCATTTTCTATGATTATGACTGTTGTACTATAAAATAATACCCTAAATTCACTGCTATATGTCAAAAATGGGGGTGTTATAAAGCATGTCAAACACTTGCTAACATAGGTGGCAATATCGGCTTTCATATTGGGCCACCAATACAATTTCTTCATGTCTTGGTACATCTTGTCAGAACCCGGATGAACAGAATATTTTGACTTGTGGGACTCACTCATAATAAAAGTCCTTAGATCACCAAAGCATGGCAACCAACTCCTGTTCTTCAAACATAGTGTTCCGTCAGCACGCGGTTCCAACTTCTCTTTCCTGATCATACCTCCCACATCTTCAGCCTCGAAGTTTTTTGGTTTCCTTGCCTCTGTTTGAGCGTTTAAAATCTGCTTGGGAAGATCCAAACCAATAGTCATAACTAAGGCTCGAACCTGTAATGGCTTAACTCGTTCTTTTCTGCTTAAAGCGTTAGCCACCACATTTGCTTTTCCTGGGTGATAACGAATTTCACATTCGTAATCACTGAGCAACTCTAACCAACGACGTTGCCTCATAATCAACTCCTTCTGATCAAGGAAGTGTTGTAAACTTTTGTAATCAGTGAACACAGTACACTTTGTTTTGTACAGATAGTGCCTTCAAATATTTAGAGCGAACACTACTGCACCTAACTCCAAGTCATGAGTTGTATAATTCTTCTCATGTATTTTTAGTTGTCGTGATGCATAAACAATCACCTTCTCATTTTGCATTAAGAGATCACCTAATCCTTTAAGCGAAGCATTGCAATAAACAATAAAATTCTCAGCTCCTTCAGGTAAAACCAAGATAGGTGTGCTACACAGTTTCTCCTTCAATAACTGTAAAGCTACTTCTTCTTTGTCACCCCAATTAAACTTGACCTTTTTTTGAGTTAGCTTGGTAATTGATTTGGCGATCTTTGAAAATCCTTCAATGAATCTTCGATAGTAACTGGCAAGACCTAAAAATTGACGAATCTCCGTTGGAGTCTTAGGAGCTGCCCAATCTTTAATGGACTCGATCTTGGTGGGGTCCACGTGAATGCCTTGACTATCAATTACGCGACCGAGAAATTGTACTTTGGGAATCCAAAATTCACACTTAGAAAATTTGGCATATAACTCCCCCTTCTTAAGCAACTCTAAGATTAACTTAAGATGCTCTTCATCCTCCTGCTTGCTCTTTGAGTAGATCAGAATATCATCAATAAAGACAATGACAAATATGTCCAAATATGGTTTGCACACCCGATTCATGAGATCTATAAATACAGCCGGTGCGTTTGTTTAACAAAATGGCATAACTTGAAATTCATATTGGACGTAACGAGTTCTGAATGCGGTCTTCGTGATGTCTTCTTCACAAACTCTTAGTTGATGATAACCCGATCTCAGGTCGATCTTCGAGTAGACACTCGACCCTTGAAGTTGATCTAATAAATCGTCAATTATTAGAAGAGGATAACGGTTCTTCACCGTTAGCTTATTTAATTCCCGGTAATAGATGCACATCCGGAATGATCCATCCTTCTTCTTAACAAACAAGACCGGAGCTCCCTAAGGTGAGGAACTGGGTCTTATAAAGCCTTTGTCAAAAAGTTCCTGCTGTTGATCCGATAATTCTTTCATCTCGGACGGAGCTATCCGATAAGGCGCCCGTGCTACAGGTGCAGCACCAGGTATCAAATCAATTTGAAATTCCACTTGTCGGGTTGGTGGAATACCCGACAAGTCCTTAGGAAATACTTCGGGAAAATCTCAAACAATTGGTACGTCTTCAAGTCGCTTCTCCTCCGACTTGTCGTCAGCCTTCTTTGTGGTAACATGTGCTAAAAAGACATGAAATCCTTTCAGCAAATACTTTAGAGTTTTGGTGCACGAGATAATGTTTAATCGAGACTCGTGTCCTATAACAACCCGTAATTTTCATCAATGTAATTATCCATCTATTATATTAGATGCACTATAATATCCATCTATTATATATATATACCACCTTTTTACAGGGAATTTTTTTGCTTTATCTCATTATGCAACGTAACTTGCATCTCTAAAGTAAACGAGCTCACGCAACCTCCACCAATGTCATCCATATCTATGTTTATATCATGTAAATATCCTAATATTTCAAGTCAATATCTTAATATCATATTTACCAAGTACATTATCCATTTAACGTACTTTTCAAAATGTTATATCAAAACAAGCATTAAACGTTAACATTTTTATCAAAACCCTAATTATATGTAATGTATACACATAAAATGAATATGCAAGCCTTCAAACATATGTACAAGTGTACAATGCACAACATTTGAATATATTTTCTCTCCTAAATCAAGTTATGACTTTTTAAAGCCCAATGTACAAGTTAATAATGCAAGAAAACCAAACTAGATCATTTTACCTCCTAAATTACTTTAGTTTCTTACTACCACTTTAACATAAGGTACAAGCACTTAATGCATGACTTCTAAACCCTAAACCTAAACCCTAAGTCATCTTAAAACCCTAATCTAAAACCCTAAACCCTAAATGAAACCCTAAAACCCTAATTTCACTTTAAACCTAAAACTAAGCCCTAAACCTTAATCCTAAACAATAAACCTTAATCCTAAACTCTAATCTTAATCCTAAACCCTAATTACCCTAATCCTAAAACTCTAATACACATTTTAAAAACCAAAAACCCTAACCCGACACCATTTTTCTTTCATTTTGACCCATTTTTAACCTAAGCTAGCATCATACCACCTCTCAAGCATCACCATAACCTCACTAGCAGCCACCCTACCACCTCACAAGCACCTTCATCATCACCTTGGTCACTAAGTTTGCAAAATCACCTCCTTGTCACTCCAACACCTTCCACCTTGCTTAGCAATTTTTCTAGCCTTCCATACTCGCCCTATAATCTTCATTAGTCACTACTCTAGCACCTTGATCCTTACACCAAGTTAACTTGGGCACTAAGGGTCATTTAACCCCTATATATAGCCGAAACAAGCAACCCTTTCAAATCACACCTCAAATCTTCATCACAAACACAAATGGAGTTCTAGCTCAGCCAAGGAAGAATTAGAAGGTCCCTAAGATCAGAATACAAGCCAATAATCAAGAGAAGGAAGGTCTTGAATCCATATCTAGGCGTACGAACCTGAAAAACCCATTTCTAGCTCAAGTAAGCTTAAATCTTGTTCGATAAGCTCATATTCTATTTTAGATCTTTCATAAGGTTTGTTAGATCATATATAAACTCTTGTTTGAAGCCTTGAATCTTCAAACCTATGTGTTTATGACCAAAACCCTAAAAACGACCCTTTTTTATTTTTTAGCTAACGAATCGTTTTTCTAAACTTTTGTTAAGTTAGAACATCTTATTTTAGCTTATTCTAATAAGCTATAACCTGCAAATATCATTTGGAACCCTAAAATAAGCTTGCATGGCTTTTTGGACTTGATTTGCAAATGTTTTCATGCATAGGGGTATATATCGTAACTTTCTAAAATTTATAACTAGAGGGGCTGAAAATGTCATTATTCTAAAGTTATAACTATAAGGACCTATCTTGCCAAGTTCTAAAGTTAAAGGTTTAATATTTATAAACTTATTATATATAAAGGACTAAACTTGTAAAAGTTTATAAACCAAGGGTATATATTGCCATTTTTGCAAACTTAAAAATATAAAATATAATATTTTTATATAAATTATAAAAATATATATTAATATTATAAAACCCGATTTTATTAAAACCCGACACATTAATCGTTATTAATCATCGATCGACGCATTATAAAACAATTACGTTATATATTTAACGTAATTTATCATCGACTAACTTTTGAAGAAACTTAAAATTTTATCGTATCACGTTACTAGGGAGCTTCATGTGAGGAGTTTCATTTGGGTATACATTTTGACGAGTTTGCTGGATTTACGATTTAAAGTGTCCTGGCTCCTCAAACGTTTACTACATGACCTCTGAATTATGATGGCCCGAACAGTGATACAATATTTCCATAAATTAATAAATCAAAGTAATACGTTAAACTTCATGAAGTTTTGAAAGATAAACCATCACACTAAGACTTGACATATTACCCCAGGTTGCGTGACGAAGCCGTTACTTTCACTTGATATACTTTTGCCATCAATCAAATTTCCCTGTTAAGGCAAGTTCATAGCCTCACATTTTAAATCTTCTAATGTTTTCATAAACCCGTGAGGGGGATACATGCTATAAACCATGAATACGAGTATTTTTCCAACTGTATGCTATCCTGATATATTATTGTCTAAGTCCTTACTTTTGCCATTAAGACCCCACTATCATGAACCGTTAATTACTTTTCGGAGTAAGCGCGAATGTTGTGAATAGATCTATTTGGGACTGAGCTTCCCCGTTGGTGTACCTATACTTTCTGGTAACCAAACGCACTTCATTTGACTCACTATGCGGGTGTTTGGCAAAGGCACTCGTTGGGGCAACTTCTTGTGATTATTGATTATCTCAAGGTCTCGGTATCATGAGCTTAGGGCAATAATACTATTTTCTATAATAATTGTACTCATTGCAATTATTACACTTATGGGTGTATAACAACGTAACCCACTATTGAACTTGTATTCAAATTGTTTACCATAAATCTATGAATTTCACTCAACCATTGTGTTGACCTTTTTAGCATGTTTATCTCAGGTATTTGAGCAACTTATGGCATGGAGTGGCACAGACTTAAAGATGGCTAAACTGCTATCATTTAAACTTTATGTTTTCATGTAGATTTTGGGACCTCTGTTTGTAAAAACTCTGATGAAATAATGAATGATAACTTATCTTTTAAAAACATCTTTTTTGAGTCGTTTTCTATGATTATGACTGTTGTACTATGAAATAATACCCCAGATTAGCTTCCGCTGCTATATGTCAAAAATGGGGGTGTTATAATTGACTTGGTGGAATTCCCACAAAAGGACAGTTGGAGTTGATGATTCTTGTGCCATGACGTAGAAGGAACTCATGAAACTAATGACTGAAGTTTATTGTCCTAGGAATGAAATCCAAAAGATGGAGACGGAATTATGGAACTTGACGGTGAAGAATAATGACCTGACTGCTTACAACCAGAGGTTCCAAGAGTTGACTCTGTTATGCATAAAGATGGTCCCGGAAGAGGAGGATAAGGTTGAAAAGTACATTGGAGGTCTTCCGAATAGTATTCAAGGGAATGTGATTACTGTTGAACCTGTTAGACTTCAAGATGCAATCCGTATTGCTAATAACCTGATGGATCAGAAGTTGAAGGGTTATGCCATCAAGAATGCTGAGAACAAAAGGAGGTTTGACAGTAGCTCAAGAGACAACCACGAACAGGAACAACAACCTTTTAAGAGGCAGAACGTTAGTGGTCAAAATGTAGTAAGAGCCTATACTGTCGGGAATAATGTTGAAAGGAAAGGGTATGTTGGAGTTTTGCCATACTGTAACAAGTGTAGAATGCACCACGAAGGCCGTGTATGGCAAAGTGTGGTAACTGCAAGAGGGTTGGTCACATGACTAAAGATTGTAGAACCGCAGTTGCTGCTACCCCTTAGAGGGCCTCGATTAGAAATCAAACGAGAAATACTTGCTATGAGTGTGGAAGACCAGGACATTATAGGAATGAGTGTCCCAAGTTGAGAAACTAGAACCGCGGAAACAAGACATGGAATAAGACTAGGAACAATGAGGCTAAAGCAAGAGCTTATGCAATTAGAGGAGGAGGAGCCGGCCTTGATTCCAACGTTGTCACGGGTACGTTCCTTCTCAACAACCGATATGCTACCATGTTATTTGATTCAGGTGCCGATAGGAGTTTTGTGTCGACTACTTTTAGTACCTTGCTTGATGTCATCCCATCCACTTTAGACACTAGTTATGCCGTAGAATTAGCTGATGGAAGAATTTCAGAAACTAATGTGATACTTAGAGGTTTCACGTTAGGATTGCTAGGTCACCCATTTGACATTGACCTAATTCCTATAGAACTCGGTAGTTTTGACGTCATCGTTAGTATGGATTGGCTGGCAAAGCACCACGCGGTGATCGTTTGATCAGTTGCAAGGATTAAGAGTCTACTCTAAGATCGACTTGAGGTCTGGTTATCACCAACTCATAGTTTGTGAAGAGGATATTCCAAAGATGGCGTTTAGGACTCGCTATGGTCACTACGAGTTCCAGGTAATGCCATTTGGACTGACCAACGCACAGACGATATTCATGGATCTGATGAATCAGGTGTGCAAACCGTACTTGGATAACTTTGTGATCGTTTTCATTGATGACATACTGATCTACTCTAAGAATAAGAAGGAGCATGAAGGATACCTTAAGTTGATACTGAGATTGCTTAAGGAGGAGAAATTGTTCGCTAAGTTTTCCAAGTGTGAATTCTGGTTGTCGACAGTGAAATTTGTTGGTCACGTGATTTATAGTGAAGGCATTCACGTTGATCCTGCTAATATTGAGTCAATCAAGGATTGGGCGTCACCCAAGACTCCAACCGAGATTCGTCATTTCTTAGGTCTCGCTGGTTACTACCGACGATTCACCGAAGGTTTTTCAAAAA
Source organism: Tanacetum coccineum (assembly GCA_026074375.1). Taxonomy (NCBI): domain Eukaryota; kingdom Viridiplantae; phylum Streptophyta; class Magnoliopsida; order Asterales; family Asteraceae; genus Tanacetum; species Tanacetum coccineum. The sequence goes on from BQNB010058336.1 coordinate 23,195, forward strand.
TCGCTAGACCTATGACGAAATTGACTCAGAAGAGCGTGAAGTTTGATTAGAGAGAAAAAGCAAAAGCTGCACTTCAACTGTTGAAGCAAAAGTTGTGTAGTGCGCTAATTTTAGCCTTACCAGAAGGAAATGAGAACTTTGTGGTCTACTGCGATGCTTCGCAGAAAGGGTTGGGCGCAGTTTTGATGCAAAGGGAGAAGGTCAGAGCCTATGCATCTAGCCAACTCAAGGTTCATGAGAAGAACTATACCACACACGACTTAGAGCTTAGAGCAGTAGTGTTTGCGCTAAAGATGTGGAGGCACTATCTTTATGGTACGAAGTGTGTCGTGTTCACTGATCATAAGAGTTTGCAGCCTATTCTTGATCAGAATGAGCTAAACATGAGACAGCATCGATGGTTAGAATTGCTATGTTATTACGACTACGAAATTAGATACTACCCAGGAAAGGAGAACGTGATGGCAGATGCCTTGAGCCACAAGGAAAGGATTAAGCCACTACGGGTTAAAAACCTTAGTGATGACTATAGTATTGAATCTTCCAAAGAAAATTCTGAATGCTCAAGCCGAGGCGAGGAAGGAAGAGAACTACGTAACCGAAGATCTACATAGGTAGATTAATAAACTTGAACCTCGTGCTGACAGAACGTTGTGTCTGAACAACAGGAGTTGGATTCCGTGTTTTGGTAACTTGAGATCGTTGATTATGCATTAGTAGCATAAGTCAAAGTATTCCATCCACCATGGATCGGATAAGATGTATCAAGATTTGAAGAAGTTGTATTGGTGGCCCAACATGAAAGCAGAGATTGCCACCTATGTTAGTAAGTATCTAACATGAGCCAAAGTTAAGGCTGAATATCAGAAACCATCTGGATTATTGGTTTAACCAGAAATTCCCTAGTGGAAATGGGAGAATATAACGATGGACTTTGTCACTAAGTCTGCACATTTCCTACCTATGAGAGAAGACGACTCAATGGAGAAGTTGACGAGATAGTATTTGAAGGAAATTGTCTCGAGGCATGGAGTGCCAGTTTCAATCATCTTTGATCGTAATGGCAGGTTTACATCCTACTTTTGGCAATCGCTTCAGAAAGCTTTAGGTACTTAATTGGATATGAGTACAGCCTATCACTCGCAGACTGATGGTCAAAGTAAGAGGACCATCCAGACATTAGAAGACATGTTGCGTACGTGTATGCTTGATTTCGAAAAAAGTTGGGATAGACATTTGCCATTGGTAGAGTTTTCATATAACAACAGCTACCATACCAGTATTAAGGTTGCACCTTTCGAGGCGTTGTATGGGCGTAAGTGTCGATCCCCTATCTGCTGGGCTGAAGTTGGAGACAGTCAGCTCATTGGCCCAGAGATCATCCACGAGACAACTGAGAAGATCATTTAAATCAAGAGTCGTATTCAAGCTGCCCGTGATAGTCAAAAGAGCTACGCAGATGTAAGAGAGAAACCCCTTGAATTTCAAGTGGGAGATAGGGTCATGCTGAAAGTGTCGCCATGGAAAGGGGTGATACGTTTTGGCAAACAGGAAAAGCTGAACCCTCGTTACATTGGACCTTTCAATATTCTTTCCAAGGTTGGAATTGTTGCATATCGACTTGAACTCCCATAGCAGCCGAGCAGAGTTCACAGTACATTTCATGTCTCGAACTTAAAGAAGTGCCTGTTCGATGAAACTCTTGCTATACCATTGGATGAAATCCAAATTGATGACAAGCTTCACTTCATTGAATAACCTGTCGAAATCATGGACCGTGAGGTCAAACGTCTAAAGCAAAGCCATATCCCAATCGTCAAAGTGCGTTGGAACTCAAGGAGAGGTCCTAAGTTCACGTGGGAACGCGAAGATCAAATGTAGAAGAAGTATCCTCATCTCTTTGCTAACTCTACACCCGTGACACATGTTATGACTTAAGCTTTGCGGACAAAGCTCTTTTAGCGGGGAAAGGATGTGACAACCCCGCGAATTTTCGATCAATATTTTAGTCGTTTTTGTCCAATATCTTGAATTTTATAAGTTCCGCGTAATTTTTACGTCTAACCGGGAAGTTATCCCGTGATTTTCTGAGAATTGTTACCGGAAGCATTCCGGGTTACTAATCAATGTAGTCTTTTGACTGTCGTCATGTTTTTACGTTTTATGTTAATGTTTAAAATTTCAGAAATTTATGTGAAGCCGTCTCTCATTTTCGTTGTATGCGTATTCCGTAACTTATTTGTATTCTATATGAAAATATGTGTGTGCATGGCAAGCGTTGGAAATTAATTCACTTCAAAGCATGATCACCTAAAATTGAGGAGACCAAATTGGTCCCCCTCTTGGTCCTTGTTGCATCCGATTTACCCACATACTACACACATTCCTTTCAAATTTTAAAAGCTTACATATTAAGCTACAATCCTTCACACATTCATTCATTCACCTCATTCTCTTACAAGAAAAACACACACTTTTCCCTTCTTTCTTTTCTTGTCCGATGCAACACCAAACACACACACTCTCTCATTATTTTCAATTTTGAACAAGATATTGTATTCGGGTTTGATTCGTGTTTATATTTGGGTATTTAGAGCACAACGTTTGGGTTGTGTAAAGTCTTAATCATCCTTCAAACCATTCATTTTTGTATGTCATCACATCTTTCTAAATCTTGTACTTTTGTGTTCTTCATAATGCATAAACCTTAGATGTACAACTTGTTTTATAAAAACCAAGGTTTAAAAACTACATAAACCTTAAAAGGTTTATGTATGGCTCGAAAATAATAAAAAGGAAGACAAGAAAAGTGTAGATCCGTGATCGTGGTTATTTTTATATAATAAATGCTACGACTTATGGCTTATTTTATGTTTCGGCTTATAAATATGCTTTTGGAAAGCTTAATGGGCTTGTAATTGTGTTCGGCCCAAAAGAGAATCAAAAGGGAATGTTTCTTAGCTTATTTACATTCGGCTTATATATATGTTAGCTTATTTCAAGGCTTATTGTGATATGGAATAAGGTGTTAAGTTTATTTGGCTTAATAAATAAGCATAAGTATGCTTAATGGACTTAATTGGCTCGTCCCACCCTCAAGGCCTAAACCATAGGCTTAACTAATAAGCCATACGGTTGGCTTAAATATCTTAGCTTATTGAAAGCTTATTGATAGCTTATTCGAGAACCAAGACCTTATTTGATAACTTATTTGGCTTATCGGGCTTAACTAATGGGCCCGTAGGAGCTAAAGAAGGTTCGGCCCAACAAGAAGCCCAAACCGTGTCTTATTAGCCTATGATTAGCTTATTGGGTGTGGACTTGGCTTATTGGAAGCTTATTGATAGCTTATTGATAAGTCTTGTGTTCTTTTGCTTAAATGGTTTGCTTATCGGACTAAATAGATAAGTTTAAATCTTTATATTTTACTTAACGGGCCACGACTTAATATGAGACAACACACCAAGGCTTAAAGCCCACGGTGTAGCTTATTGGATAAGCTTATGTATAGCTTATTTGATATTTGTACGAATTTAAACACTAAACGTTTACTTATCTTGGACGTTAAGCGTTACGGGTTACCTAATTAGGCTTATTGGGCCTAAAAGCCCAATAAGGATTCAAAGGACTTTTCGGACTAGTTTATAAAAGGATTTGATGATATATAGATTTAAATTGTGAGTGTGAATTGAAAGTGGTATTTAATAAAGTCTACGACTTTGGAAAACGTGTAAACACGAACGGGTCATGCCGAAATTTTTATAAAATCTTAACACTTGGAAAATATTTGGAAAGACGTTTATGTAAGAACATTTTGACCAATTTATGAGGGAATGGGTAAGAGGCCAAACACTATATATATTTTACTCGAATATTACTATATAGTATTATATACTAAATATTACTATGTACTTTATTAGTCAAACGTTACAACCACGATATGATCACTAACGTCCATTTTAGAAAACATTTAAATGGAAGTATTTTAGTAAACACTTATGCATTATCCGTATTTCTCTATCATTCCGATTCTAAACCGACACCTATAATTCTTAGGTCGTGTTCGTGTACCGTCGTTCGTTACTGTGTGATTTCTCTTCTAGCTTATTCACTACTTCACTACACTAACTCAAGGTGAGTTTATAGCCCCACTTTTACTCGTTTTGAATAAATGTTTTACAACTTGGGGTGAGAAACATTGCTTGTTTTGAAAACCAGACACAAGTACATTACGTGATACTTTCCCTTGTTTACGTGTTGCCTAAGTAGCTTAGACCACTATTCTCCCGTACTATCATGAACCGTTAATTACCTTTAACCGATGGCTGGTTAAGTAATCGCAAGTGAGTAAATAGATCTATTAGGACTAATAATCCCCATCCGGGTTTGGTAATTCTTACTGGTTGGGTACGTCTGATGTACAGGCCAACGGGTGTATTTCAATTCGAACTAGTTTTGGGTGGTCTTGGTCAGACACCTAACAGGGAAATCTTATAAGGCAATAAACATGCTACCTATCACCATTAGCTTCGGGGTCACGAGCTTAGCGCAACGTAAATACTTTTTATGTTAAGTTATATATGTTATAACTGTCGCATGTGTTTCAATCTTGTGGTCCACTATACTTTCACTTGAAGTTAAACCTATGAATTCACTCAACAAATTTTGTTGACGTTTTAAGCATGTTTTTCTTAGGTGCTTAGCTGGATTTGTCATGGCGTATCTCTTGAAGTCTTTGTACTATGTGACATCAACCAAATTTCAAGACTATTATATTATTGCTCGTTGTCTTTTATTCAAAACTTAAATACTGCTTCCGCTATCTTTAATTAATGCTTCCGCTATGTTGTTAACATTGAAATGGTTTGTAAAATTTTATTATCTTTGACTTATGCAACGAGTAATGATTTTTCTAAAACATACCCTTAGAAGTCGTTTTCTATGCTTTGGGGGTGTGACAAGTTACACCAATATGTGGCACTTGTGCAACATTAGCCCTAGCACCCATGTTTCGTCCTCGACCTCAATTGCCAAAACTTTTAGATCCTCCTCGACCTTTTCCAGCTCCGCGTCTGGTCGTCTTAGGTCTATCACCCTACCATTCTTGATAACCAATGATCTCGAAGCAACTTTCTGAAGTGTGACCTGTTCGGTTACACTCGAAACAAGTAATAGTGCGATCTTTTGCCTCAAATCCAGTAGTAGTTTGTCTTCCAAGATTTGCGTGAACTGCAAAACTTACCGGATCTCGTTTATCTTTCACTTTTGTAGCCTCCTAAACTCGCTCTTCTTGAATTGTCATGGCATATACACTATTCAAGGGTGGAAGTGGTTTAGTACTTAGCACATTTGAACGAAGTGTTCCATAAGCTTTCACATCTAAGCCCATGAGAGATTGATGTACTTTTTATTCTTCACGCTTCTTTTGGAGTTTGATTGTAAGATCACACTCACAACCTTAACATATACACGTTGGTATCTGGTCATAATTTTCAAGTTCACCCCACAACATCTTTAGTCTTCCATAGTACGAAATAATTGACTGGCCTCTTTGTTTGCAATCTGCCAAATCTGCCTTTAATTGTTGCACTCGAGGTCCATTGCCGATACAAAAACATTGCTTAATTTCATCCCAAATATCCTTTGCATTTTCCATGTGAGTGATGGTGGAACACAAAGTTGGTTCAATCGTATTAAACATCCATGCAACAAGCATAGAGTTTACAATCCACCAATCTTCAAGATCTGGGGACTCATCATTAGGTTTCTTCATCGTCCCATCAATAAAGACAAGTTTCTTCTTGGCCCGAAGCGCCGTTCTTATCGCCCGAGACCACTCTTCATAGTTTTCCCCTTTAAGTTGAACATGGGTAATTAAGTTTCTAGGATTATCGTTTGATGACAAAAAGTATGAAGATGATGTTTTTGTTCCACTAGCATCACCATTCTTTTTTCCACCATTATCATCTCCTGTACCCGTCATTATTTTATTTGGATCAAAAAATCATGGATCTGGTACCATAATAAATTTGAGGGTTTGAATGTTATGTTGAATTTATTCTCTGGCCAAAAGGCATCTTATATAATACAACGTACAAGAGAGTCAATGGTTAAAACAAGTATACAATCATGTATTAAAATAAAACCTTTCTAAAATATGCTTCTTGATATATTTACATAATATATCATTATAATTCTAGTATCCTTTCCTAATAGAATCATAATGAGATAGAGGAGGAAACTCTTATGGGTGTTTGGATGAACACATTCAGTGGGAACCACTATTGACATGGGTGCATAGGTGCAAATACTAGAGTCTATAATTACCAAACAATGAGAGTGAATGGTTTATTAGCAAATATGAGTTGCGCATTTTAAATGACACTGGTAGCACCCACAATTTCGTAGATATAGCAAATGCAAAGAAAGTAGGGTGTCATATAAGAAATAATTGTTCACTACAAGTATCTGTGGATGAGGAAGGAGTCTTACTAGTAGTACTATGCATAATGATTTCACATGGACTCTACAAGGAGAGAGAAGTTCACTACCATGGTGATGTTGTTGCCACTTGGTGGTTGTGAATGTTAGTGGATTATTAGTTATAGCCTTGATTACTTGTATTGAGCTCGTTTAGTCATTACATTGTATTTATATTGTATTGGGATTTCATTATTTGATATGGGAATTACACAGTCTTACATGGTATCACAGCCACGATTCCTTAAACCCTAAATTTCAAAATAAAATACCGTCACTTTATTCTCCAATCTTTCATCAATTTTTTTATTGTTATTATTTTCCTTTCATTCACAAATAGTGGTGGGACATATTTGATTATCAGAGATTGCCCTAACTATTATTCATTTGCAAGACAAGTCATCAGGTGGGCCAATTGCTTTCATTCGTTTAATTTTAAGATTAGCCGTCAATTCCGTCGGTTCATCAAACAATCCGTCACTTTCATCATCAAAGACATGTTTTCGTCAAAAATCTTTATCACAGTAATGGACTTTAGTTGAATGGGAGAGGCCCAACTTTTACAACTTACATGTGTCCTACAAAGACTAATAGCCTAATATTGTCGCTTACAACAAATGTTTCAAGCCTAACAGCATGTATACGTACAGTTGAGGCTGACTCTCGTATTAACTCCTCATCATTTTGGTGATGCTAGCTGGAACATGGATACAGGTGCGTCTTCACACAAAAATTTACATGCAAATAACCTTAGTACTATTTTTAATAAAATAATTTATCCGTTTGTCTTTGTTGGTGATGGTAAATTCATACCTGTCACCAACACAGGCCATATCTTGTTGCTAAATCCTCATCGTCCACTTCACCTTCACAATATTTTAATTACTCCTTATATTGTCAAAAATTTAATTTATGTTCGTCAGTTTACCCGTGACAACAAAGTTTTGATTGAATTTGACGAGTTTGGTTTTTCTGTGAAAGACTATTTGACTCGGCAATATTTTAATTACTCCTCATCTTTGTCATGCTTATCAACTTTGCAAGGATGTGAGGCTTCCATTTTCAGTTTCTGATACTGTCATTAATTTTGCTTTTTCATATTGTGCGTTCGGACTTGGACTTGTGGACCTCTCCACCTCCAAGTCAAACTGGTATTAAGTATTATGTTATCTTTTTGGATCATTTTTCTCATTATTTGTGGGTATATCCATTGCGTACTAATTCTAATACTTTTGCTAAAATTTGTTGAATTTCGTTCTCTTGTAAAAACTCAATTTAATGCATAAATTAAAGCTTTTCGGTGTGAACATGGTGGTAAGTTTGATAACACCATTTTTCATAAATTATTTTCCAAACACGGCATCCATACACATTTCTCGTGTCCCCGTACATCTCAACAAAATGGTAAATCCAAATGTATGATTCGAACAATCAACAACCTTATTTGTACCATACTTTTCCAAGCCCATCTTCCACCTCACTTTTTTGGGTCAAAGCACTTCACATGGCTACCTACCTCTAAAATATTTTGCCATCCACCGCCATAAATAACAACACACCTCACTTTCTCCTATGTAACACAAAACCCAACTATACGTCTTTACGTGTCTTTGGTTGTTTGTGTTATGCCCAAATTGACACCAACCATAAACTTGGCCAACGCTCCACTCCATGTATTTTCCTTGACTACCCATCAAACCACCACGGATTTCGTCGCCGTAACCTTTCCACCAACAAATCATCATTTCCCGGAATGTCACCTTTGATGAGACTATTTTTCCATTTAGGTCCGTCATACCTAATGTTGCCCCTTCCTACACATTTCTCGACACCGCTTCAAACCTTACCGCTCACTAATTCTCCAACAACCAACTCCTATTCCAAATACCACTGGCCAACACCACTTGTCCAACCACTCCCCACACCAACTACTCATGTTGAGTATACCGGCCCAATTCTTATCTCTCTTATCACCGGCCCAAACCTTAACCCACATACCATCAGATCAAACATCACAACAGTTACTACCGAACTAACACCACCTATCCCAGCCCAACCCACCTTCACCTACAACGCCTAATCCTCACCCAAACCCAACCTCAACTCACCCTATGGTTACACGTTTTCATGTTGGTACTAATAAAAAGAACCCACATCATAATTGTCATGTGTCAACCATTTCTCCCATTTCAAAATCCTACACAATCGTTATCAAAGATCCTAACTTGCAATGAGCTATGCTTGATGAATATAATGCTTTAATTAAAAATAATACTTGGGTTCTTGTGCTACGACCTCCTGACGTGAACATTGTTTGTTCCATGTGGTTATTTAAGCACAAGTACTTTACAGATGGATCTTTAAGCATGTACAAGGCTCGCCTTGTTGCTAATGGGAACAGTCAACAACTTGGTGTTGATTATTATGAGACATTCAACATGGTTGTGAAACTAGCCACTATCCGCACGGTTCTTAGCCTTGCTACTTCTCGATATTAACATGTTTATTAGCTCGATGTCAAGAATACCTTTTTGCACGGTACATTATCTTAGACTGTCTATATGCATCAGCCTCCTAGGTTTCGGGACCCTAGTTGTCCTGATCATGTGTGTCTTCTTCACATATCCTTATATGGCCTCAGGCATCCCGTGCTTGGTTTCATAGATTTGTGAGTTATGTTACTCGTATTAGGTTTTGCCACAATAGATGATGCATATTTTGCTTTAAATATACTTTTACCAAGTTTTAAATTTATAAAACTCGATAACCGATACACGTACTAACGGGCAAAGAACCCGGTCGTATATAGTGCAGCAGTTTGGTAAATCCGAGGTCGTCCCGAGAGCTAAGATTAAATAGTTCTAATTTGATTATTGTCACGATTGAAAATGGTTTTGAATGATTTATAATAACTACAGAAAAGTAAATGCAATAAAATAAATAGATAGAAGATATCAGGGAGAAAGGCGTGCTAACCTAACCATTTCATTACCAATGCTATGATTACATTTTCCTGTGCAATGTTCAATTATAAGTTCCATTAGTGGTTCTAAAGTCGACAGACCCGAATTTTCATTTAAGGTATGTCCTATGCTTACTCTGCGATCCCACATTCCCCTACGATCACACGAGCAGGGCATCCAAGCTTGCAGTGGTTAAACCCCAACTACCCTTAAGACCAATCTATAATCTAAACTGATTATTAACCCCCTCTGAAAGAGTTCCTATATTTTTTAAGTATTTAATGTGACAAAGGCGGTAATCTGGTTAATTCCTACACTAGGGATAGATGTCAAGCTACCCTAGTACCCCACTAATCCCAAGTTCAACATGGTAAGTCTAATATCAGGATTAACAAGATCTAAGCCACCCTCTATACTACCAAAACATGGGGATCAATGAAAGGCTATAAAGATATCTAACAGAACCATAATTAAACAAGAAATCATAATCACAACACTAGTAACTACATGGTTAGGCCAGCAATAGGAGTGCTTAGCCGCTCATAGTAACAGTAATGCAAGAATTAATGAATAAAGACATGGATTGAATCATCATAATTCTTACAAAGAATGAAATGAATGATTAAGTATAATAAGTATGCTAGTGGCTTCTCCCTTGGACCTTCAGATGAAATGCTTCGACCCTTAGGGGTTTGGTTCACCCCTTAGAACTGTGTGTGAAGTGGTGGTGGGGAGTGATGCTGAACGAGCCAGAGGAGGGCTTTATTTATAGGCTTCGAAAGGTTTATGGCGTAATCCTTATGGGATGTTACGCCATAACCTTGCTACGTAAGCATCTAATCTTCTAGGCATAAAAGTATGTTGCGGCGTAACCTTGTCGCCTATGTTACGGCGTAACGCTGAGTCAGATACATCATCTTTTGTAAATTTGATTGTTGCGGCGTAATCTTGGAGCACTTTATGCCGTAAAGGGTGTGATGACTCATTTCTTTGTTATAAGATGTTACGACGTAATCCCTCGGGGGTGTTACGTCGTAAAGTGGCTTGGACTCTTCTCTTTAGTGCATTTCTTGTCCAAATCCCTTGTCTTTTGCTAAAATGCTCACTTAGTCCCTAAAAACTAATAATAAACAATTAAGTAATGTTTTCATACATTAATAGCATATTTGTAATCATTTTCATAGAGAATTTGATATTAAAATGTATTAATTATTTGATGTTATCAAATATCCCCCTACTTGACTTCTACTTGCCCTCAAGTAGAACCGTTTAGAATAATTCATAAAAAGATTTCCCCAATTTGACTTGAAGAAATGAATTTATAAGTTACTTATGCTAGAAAACATCAGAACCGAACACCTCACGAAAAGGTGATCAAAAACTCTCAACTCTCATTACTAAACTAAGTGTTCAATTTCAGGGTGATACTCAATTGCACAGTCATAGTATGTATTCTATCATAAGCTTGGAAAGTACACAAGTATCCACCAACTAGGATTAGGGTCTAAACAGTCTCCAAGGCAACACGGGTGATATTTGGTTTATTGGGTGATATAAAGGGTAAGGATAGACATGGGATACACTTAAAATGGTTGTTAAGATAAAAACACGAAACAAATATTCTAAAGTAAACTAAGGTTGTCATAACTAGCTACTGTCCATCCAAGGTCCAAAAGTCTGAGTTCGAAAACCTGATCTTCAATAATGGGCTACTAGATTCTTTATACTTGTTGAGATGGCTTGGTGCAATAATGGGCTACTGGCTCCATATATATATATATATATATATATATATATATATATATATATATATTACTAGTTGCAAAGCCCGCCTGATGGACGGGCTTGCCTTGTGATTTTCCAAGGAATAAATAGAGTAACGGTTATTCATTTATGAAAATCGTAAAATATTTATAGAGTGAATAAAGAACAAAAACAAATGAATGGTAATCCAATATAAGGAAATAAAACTTAATAAAGTATCCATGATTACAAAGTATACAAAAAGGAGTATATGATATGCAATGTGAAAACTAACACGAGTTTATATTCCTTTTTGGAAGAATCGTAACTACAAAGACCCACTTTATAACCTCTGTCAGCAAATTACAGTTAAAAACACCATATGTTTAGTACTCCTGAAATGAACCTGAAAACAAACAAAACTCTAAATGAACCTGAAAACAAACATAACTCTATCTGAACTTCTGAAACTAAAGGGAAGTGAGACACCAAATAAACTTAATCACAAAGGTATATCAACAGATGATAAAGCCAGCAAAAGAGTTACCACTTTTTTTGACACATGATGTTCAACCGACTTTACGCGATCATGAACTGAGCGTACAACCACATCAGACTCAAATTCATTCATCTTACAACTTCCAACTACAGTAAAATTTGTTGCCTCACATCCTGTCACTTCACTAAGAATACTTCCTTGTTTGTTTTCGCCTCTACACGAAAACCCCGATTAGCTCACCGTATGACTAAACTCAACATATATAGATACAAATATCATGATACTTGATTTCGGGTGATCTAGGTGTAACATGTGAGTTAGAAAATGATCAAAACATAAGTTTAAAGTGCCATCATAAAGAACACATGCAAAAACTTGCGAACCAGACTTCTAAGTTACCAATTCCAGATAATGATCTAACCGAAGAAAAAAGAAAGTCATTGTTGAAAAACTAATAAAAAAATGAATGTTCAGGCAACCAGAAATGGGGCAAAGTCAGACAAAGAGGATATGTTGCATCCTTGTCATGATATAAAAAAATAACCGAATTTATCATTCTCTATAATAAACAAAGCTAGATAAAGTATATGTTTAATTTAAAAATTTTACAATACCTATGTCCAATGTACGAAGTCTTTCCATCAAGCTTCCATTGCTAATAATTCAATGCACGACACACATTCAGGACCAAATTTAGAACCTACATGACTATCCTAAGCAAGATGAACTCATCCTCGTATCATTTTCTTTAAAAAAACACTTCCTGAAACGCTTCTTCACCAGCGGAGAGCTCCCATTCATAGTTCACACATGCTATTAATAAATGAAAGAAGCCAGCCTGAAGATTATTCATACAAAAAATTTACGAATGCAGCAGCAATCTTATTGTTTATATAATCATATTTACTTGCAAGACTACAATCTTAGTCCCATTACCCAACCCAACCGCCTCGCCCAGCAAGTTAAGATTACGATATGTTTTTAGCATTTTCTAGAACAAAACCACAATAAAACCTTCATGTGCATATATATACTTACTGGTGTATCTTGTTTAATGTTGTGTCAACCGTTTGCTTTTGGTGGTGACAGGAGGGAATCATAAACTAAAACTCTTTGGTTACAAAAGGTAAAAGGAGTATATGGACAAACAACAATGAAAAGAAAGAGTAGCACTAACCGCAACAGGTTGTTGCCAATGTTTTTTGATTCCCTCAAGGTGCCCCTTTCCAACAACTGCAACCACAGAATTATGCTCGCTAGCAACGGAGAGTAACATGCTCAACATGTACCTACAATAAAAGGAAAAAAAGACAAGTTAGAAAAACGGGTACCACAAATTTACAAGTATCATGTTTATTCCTTGAAGGAAAGTTATATCAACTAATTCAAACGACATCATTTTCCAATTTTGTTGCAGACTAACCTTTTTACTCTACTAAAACTAACAAAAATAGAGCTCTAAAGTCTACCATAAAAGACGACTTAACCGGTAATCAATAAAATGTCCATATTATACTTGTATAGTAACAAAGTATGTGAAATGGGACATCGTTCTTAATTACACAATAGGGGCAACAGGTATACAACTAAATATTATCTACACGAAAATAATTTACTACATAAATTAGACTTTTTATTAGTAAGATATGATGTGCAGTGAAAAGAATATACTAACTGATCGCGTTCAACGACAAGGGTTTCTAACATAGTAGGAAACTCCACGCTCGTCTCTTGATAAAAACTTGACATCACATCTGTGTTGTCTGTTTCGTTCATCTGAAAACAGCAAAAAGTATATGTTAAATTACTGAAGTCCAAAAAACCGTTTTAAACTCTTATATTTGTATACAATCTCTTTAACATTTAGTTGAAGGAAACTTATGCTGCTACAAAGAGAATGTGAAGCACTTGCCTCTTCTTTAATGTGCTCAGAGCTTGGTAGAGATATTCCTCGGAGTATCAAGGCACATATTAGCTTTGCCTTATGCCATAGTGGCATTTTCACCCATGTTCTTCGTATGGTTATTTGTTTATATATGGTCAGAACATAAGCATAATGAAGCATATCATCACAACAGAGATTTATGGATAAATCAGTCTCGTACTAATAAAGTTATACATTCAACCCCCTATATCATTTTTGTAGTTCTTTAATAGATCTAACCATACATATCTGAAACCTATAAGAAAAGAGAAAATACTTGTTTTGATATCAATTCCAGGAACCTTATTATATTGTTTGTAAAATAAAGCCTTTCGTTATGTGCAGAAGTCATAACTTATATCTGGATTCTATGCTTGTGTTTGATGCACTTCAATCTAGACCAACATTACTAACATTTCTTAAACAACTGCAATCCTAACTTATATTTCAGTATTCAAATCTATCAACATGAAATATTCACCTAACACTACAATTGAAAAATATTACCATGAGTGCGGTAATAACCTGAGATGCAATAACTGGTGTTGAAGTTGCAAAAGTCGCTTCAGGTGCAAATAAGCCAAAATGCTCCCTGTGTAAAGAAATAAGTTCTTCACATGTAATTCGAAAATCTATTCCACCACCACATGAGAGGACACTTGTTAAATCACTACAAATTAAAACGGATAATAAGTCTAAATACAATTTCCAGAAACTTAGTGGTAAACTGTCAAGAGGCCAGAAAGGGTTAAGTTTTGTATGCCATGTTTTAACTCCAAAAGAATAGCTAGTGAGAACTTAAAGGTGAAAGTGTTCAATCTTAATTTTGCAAGAACATCAAGACTACCAATATTAGTCAACCAAGCAACCATACCACTGTCAAAATATCTACTTACGTTGTCGCTAGTAAGATACCATAGGATGTCATGAAGATTTCTGTTTTTATTGTCTTGAATTTTGCATTGTTTGAATTTTGGATAATTGTTGCATGTCTTTC
>BQNB010058337.1:0-37800 GCA_026074375.1 Tanacetum coccineum
CACCAAAGACTTCACATATTCATGATGTGAAGAGAATTTTTAGATACTTGAAAGATCAACCTAAATTGGGCCTTTGGTATCCTAAAGATTTACCATTTGACTTGGAGGCTTTTTCTGATAGTGATTATGTTGGAGCTAGCTTAGATAGGAAATCCACAACAAAAGGTTGTCAATTTCTTGGAAGAAGATTGATTTCATGGCAATGCAAGAAGCAGACTATAGTTGCCAAATCTACTACTAAGGCAGAGTATGTTGCTGCCGCTAATTGCTGTGGACCGGTGATATGGATTCAAAATCAAATGCTTGATTATGGGTTCAACTTCAATAACACTAAGATTTACATTGATAATGAAAGCACCATTTATATTGTGAAGAATCTAGTGTTTCACTCTAAAACCAAGAACATAGAGATTAGGCAACATTTCATCAGAGATTCTTATGAGAAGAAGTTGATTTAAGTGATCAAGATTCAAATAGATCACAAGGTTGCAGATCTTCTCACAAAGGCTTTTGATGTTAGCAGGTTTAACTTTCTAATTGCTAATATTGGATTACTCAATCTCTGAAGTATTGTTTGAGGGGAGGTTAATTAAGATTGGATGTAAGGGAATGTAACATTAAGCAGCAGTGGGTGAAGGGTCAGGACAACCCACTGATCCCTAACACACATCCACACCTGCTCAACACTCTCATAAAGAACCAATCACTGTTTTATCATCATCTCAACTAAAGGACTCACAAACCTAGGAAAGCCAAAAGGAACACTTAGATATCTCAGTCTAGTAGACCTATTCACCTTGTTGCAGATGAGACTGTCTATAAGGAGTAGGAAGACAGAATGGAAAGGGCTGCCACTACTGCTTCTATCTTAGAAGCAGAGCAGGACAGTGGTAACATCAATAGGACCTAATCCTTGGAAACACTTAATGAACCAAGTGCTTAGAGAACTAGTTTAGGAAGTGGTCCCAGGTGCCAAGTTACCATATTAGGGTTGCAGATGCTCCAACTAGGTTTGAGGCTGCATCTAAATAGCCCAATGTTCCACCTCTCTCAAGAGTTAACACACTTGGAAGTGGGGAGGACATTATGAAACTAATGGAATTGATGGCACATTATACAAAACTGTTTGAATTGGTGAGAAAAAGAAAAGAGAGAATTAGTGAGCTGAAAAACAGAAAGAGAGTTGTGTGCATGAAAACAGACAGAGTGTTTCAGTGAGAAAAAGAAATGAGAGATATTGTGAGTTTAAAAAAATAGAAAGAGAGCTTGTGAGAATTAATATTGATGATGGAAATGCTTTTTGTAATGAAATTGAAGTTAATGCTGGTAACTCAAACTTAATGTTGTTAGCTTTAGGTTAATACTGCTGGTATACATTAATGCTGCTAAGCTTAAGTTGATGTTGTTGAGTTACTGCTGTCAGGTTACTTACTACTGTTAGGCATAAGTTAATGCTGTTAGGCAAAACTTCATACTGCTAGGCTTAACATAGTGCTGTCAGTTTAAGTTAATGCCGCTGAGGGTGATTTTATAAATATTTCGATTTAGGGTTTCATTTGATTCTTTATTCGATTTCGATCATTCAAACACTCTTTAAACGTAAAACCTAACTCAATTTCATCTTTAATCATCAAAACACAACACGATGTCAACCCTAACTTTTGCTGACACTCACAACATGGTCGCATTCTTGGAAAAACCTACTAAAAGTGATGGGTTTCATAAAATTATTGATTTTTTGAATGCTAACCAAATTGCTTATGCTTTAACTGTCAATCCTACTATCTATACATCTTGCATTGAATAGTTCTGGGCAACAACAAAGGTAAAGACAGTTAATGGAGAACGTTAGTTACAAGCCCTAGTTGATAAGAAGAAATGTGGTCATCATAGAGACAAGTATTAGAAGTGATCTTACTTAGAAGATGCAGGTGGTACTGATTGTTTGCCAACTGCTACTATCTTTGAAGAACTAGCGAGGATGGGGTATGTAAAACCTTCTCCAAAACTTACATTCTATAAAGCTTTCTTTTCTCCACAATGGAAGTTTTTGATTCGTACCATTACGCAATGCCTTAGTGTTAAGACCACTGCACGGAACAAATTCAGTAGCACTATGGCCTCTGTAATCATATGCTTGGCCACAAACCAAAAATTTAACCTGTCCAAGTATATTTTTGATGCTCTAGTAAAGCACTTAGAGGGAGGGGTTAAATTTCTAATGTATCCACGATTTGTACAAGTGTTTATTAATCAACAGCTTGGTGATATGTCACATTACAAGAAGACTTATGTTAATCCCTCATACACAAAGAAAATCTTTGCCAACATGAAGAGAGAAGGAAAAGATTTTTCTGAGAGAATAACACCCCTGTTTGCAACAATGATGGTTTAAGCTACTCAAGAAGAGGGTGTAGATATGACATTCCTACTGATTCTCAACAGACACCCATTACTACTCAACCATCTACATCTAAACCCCAAAAGAAATAGTCTAGAAGGAAGTAGAGAAAGGACATTGAGGTTTCTCAATCTAGTGCTTCTACAGAACCTATGACCGAAAAGGAGACAAATAAGGAGTCTGTGCCTAAACATTCCTCTGATCCATCTCAAAGTGGTGAGGATAGAATGCAACTTCATGAATTGATGAACCTTTGTACCAAATTATCTGATAGAGTTCTTGCCTTGGAGACTACAAAGACAACTCAAGCTTTGGAGATAGCCAATTTGAAAAGTAAGGTGAAGCAACTTGAGAAGAAGGCCAACAAGAGAACTCATAAGTTCAAAAGATTGTACAGGGTTGGTAGCATAAGGAGAGTAGAATCCTCAAATGATGAAGGTTTGGGTGCTCAGGAGGATGCATCCAAACAGGGGAGGAGTATTGAAGACATTGACAAGGATGCTGAAATTTTTTTAGTTGCTGAAATAGAAATGTTTGACACAGATGCTCTTATTGGTGATGAAGTTTTTGCTAAAAATAATATGACTAAAAAAGAGCATGATGTGATTCCTAAAGAGGTTAGCGCTGCTGAATTACTTACTACTGTTGGTATTACTATTCCAGTTGGTACTGCTGAAATAGTTTCTACTGCTAAGATTAAAACTAGTGTTGCTCCCTCTACTATTGTTGTGTCACCACCTGTTATAACTGAAGTAGAGATTACCTTAGCTCAAACATTGGCTGAATTGAAGAGTGCAAAATCTAAGGTTGTGATACAAGAGCCAGTACAGAGTACAGTCACAATAGCACCTTCAACAATTCCCAAAGCTAAAGGCATTACATTTAGAGATGTTGGTGAAACCACAATAAGAACACCAACATTAGTATCTTCTTCAAGCATCAAGGATAAAGGGAAAGCTAAGATGGTTGAACCTGAAGTTCCTTTGAATAAAAAGGATCAAATAAGGCTTGATAAAGAGCTTGCAAGAAGGCTAGATGCTAAAGAACAAGATGCAGCAAGGCTTGAAATAGAGAATGTTTAATTACAAGAACAAGCCACTTAACAAAAAATAAAGAATGGGACAATGTGCAAGCTATGATGGATGCTGACTATGAGCTGTGTAAAAGATTACAGGAGCAAGAGCAAGGTGAATTAACTATTGAAGAAAAGTCAAAATTATTTATGGAACTAATGAATGAAAGGAAGGGGGGGGGGAAAAAAATATTATTATAAAAATTTTTTTTTATTAATTTATATTTTATATTTTTTGGGTGGGGGTTTTTTTTTTTTTTTTTTTTTTTTTTTTGTGTTTTTTTTTTTTTTTTTTTTGTTATTTTGTTAGTGGGTTGTTTTGATTTTGTTGTTGGTTAGTTTTTGTTTTGTTATATGGAATTATGTATGATTTGATATGTTTGTTTAATACTTATTTTGGTATTGTTGTTTATTTGTATTGTTGTTGTTGTTGTTGGTTGTGGGTAGATTTTAATGGGTTTTCTTTGTGTTATTTGTTTTAATTTTGATTTGTGTTTATTGGTTTTTTATTTTTTGTAACCCATAGATTCTGAAGAAGAAAAAGTAGTGATAAGAAAGTTGAAAGCCAGAAAAAAATTTAATTGAAAGAAAAGAGCAGGAAATGAGCAGAAACAAGAATCTTCCAAAAGACAAAGAATGAAGGATGATAAAGAGACAGATGAGCATGAAGAAATTAAAGAAGATGATGAAGCTGAGATAAAAAAGCATATAGAGATAGTTCAAGATAAAGAGGAAATAACAATTGATGCTATACCTCTAGCTACTAAACCTCTAATGATTGTTGAATATAAGATTGTTAAAGAAGGACAGAAGGGATTCTATCACTTAATAAGAGCTGATGGAAGTTCAAAAAGGTATTCATCGATGATTAAGATGCTTCAGAACATTGATAGAGAAGATTTAGAGACTCTCTGGAACTTGGTTAAAGATAAACATGAGAATACAAGGCCAGAGGATGACTATAAAAGAGTGATATGGGGAGATTTGAAAGTAATGTTTGAACCCGACATAAAGAATGAAGTATGGAGGAGTCTACAGGGATACAAAGTGACTGTTTGGAAGTTGTTTGATAACTGTGGAGTACACTTTGTAAGGTTTAGAAATCTACATGTCTTTATGTTAGTTGAGAAGAGATATCCCCTTACACCAATAATAATCACAAATATGCTCAACAACAAACTTTAAGCTGATCATTAGAATGAGATGTGCTATCAACTACTCAAGCTCATGATAAAGTAGGAAAAGGGTCAATGAAGTGTTTAAATGCATCCTCCTGATAGTGATGAAGACATTTTAATGAAGAAACTTAAAGATTCAGAAGATGAACATCAAGTTTAGGGGAGGATTGTTGGGATTTAAAGACTTCAAGATGATTCTTAGAGTTAATACTGCTTAGGTATACTTTGTACTGTTGGTGATACTAATGAAAATTATGCTAAGTAGTTAGTAATGGTAGTATAAAGTTACTACTGCTAGTTACTACTGTTAGTATATATTAGTACTATTAGTACAAAAGTTAGTACTGTTAGTATATGTTAGTACTGCTAGAATAAATTTCTAAGTAGTTAATGCTACTTGTGTTCAGTTAGTGCTGCTAGTTCAAAAGTTAATGCTGCTAGTTTAAACTGCAGAAAGATTACAACTGCTTAGAAAAGTTTCTACTGTCAGATGGATAAAGACAAGAGAAAGGATTAGAGAACAATAATACTTACGAAGATAAGTTTTGAGTTATTTTTGTAAAAGATATGTATAAATTATTTGTTTAAAAGATCATGATAACCTAGGAAAGTATTGTAAGCCTTGTAGGACTCCTTGGTGTATAAAAGGAGGTCCTAGGGTATAGAATTCAATATACTAAAAGAGAGTCATTGTCATAGCTTCAAGGTTGTAAACCCTAACACTATCAAAGAGTGTTCGTATTAATATATTGAAGCTTATTATTTTGGTTGTAATTCTGTTTGTCATACACACATTACTATTATTCTTCTTAGTGGTATAAACTAGATTCCGCATAGTTTATATCATACTCTCAAAGTTTCAATCTTAGTACCTTTGGATTTATCCAAGGATACTAAACCTTACATCAAGCTAAGGAGTTTAAGATCTGTTCATTGGGATCAACACTTTTCACAAGCTTTAAGCTTGTTAAAGCTTGCAAAATCAACTCATTTTTGCTTATTATGATAAGCTATAAGCTGCAAATTGATTTTTAGATCAAAAATCATGAATAAATGGAATTTGGCCTTAAAATGCAAAACATTTCAAAGCATAAGGGTATATAGTTGTAACTTCTGAAATTATAACCTTCGTGACAAAAGTGGTAATTATCAAAAGTTAAAAACCCACCATATTTCAAAGTTAAGGGTTTAAAATGTTTAAATGTTTTAAATATAAAATAAAGGGTTAAACTTGTAAATATATATACCAAGGGTATATATTGTCATTTTTGAATTCTCAAAGGTATAAAATATAATATTTTTATATTAATTATAAAAATATATTTAAATATTATAAGACTTGATTTTATTAAAGCCCGACACATTTGTCGTTATTATTCATCAATCGAAACACTATAAATTAATTATGTTATATATTTAACATAATTTATCATCCACTAGCTTTTAAAGAAACTTAAAAAGATAAAATCATATCAATTAAACTATAATGTATCACGTTACTAGGGAATTTTATGTGAGGGGCTTTCATTTGGTTAGATGTTTTGACGAGTTGCAGGATTTATGATTTAAAGTTTTCTAGCTCCTCAAACGTTTACTACATGACCTCTGGATTATGATAGCCCGAACAGTGATACGATGTTTTCACAAACTAATAAACCAAAATCATTTACATTAAACTTTATGAAATAAAGTTTTGAAACAATCAAACTAAGCCTTGACATATTACCCCAGGTTGCGTGACGAAGCTGTTTACTTCCATTTGATTTACTTTTGTCATCAATCAGATTCCCCTGTTAAGGTGAGTTCATAGTCCCACCTTTACATGTTTTCTAAACTCCGTGGGGAGATACGTGCTATAAACATGAATACAAGTATTTTCTAACTGTATGCTATCCTGATATATTATTACCTAAGTTACCTTCGTTTGCCATAAGGCCCCACTATCATGAACCGTTAATTACTTTGCGAAGTAAGCGCGAATGCCGTGAATAGATCTATTGGGATTGAACTTCCCCATCCAGGTTCTGGTACATACATGGCCAGCGGACGCATTTCATTTGAGGAACTCTGGGTGTTTGGCAAAGCTCTCGCTTGGGGCAACAACTTATGAATAACATATACTTAAGGCTTCGGTGTCATGAGCTTAGTGCAATAAAATAATATAATATTGTTTACCATGATAATTGTATTCGTTGTAATTATTACTATTAAATTGACTTGTATTCAACTATTACATTTCAAACCTGTGAATTTCACTCAACCTTTGTGTTGACCCTTTTAGCATGTTTATCTCAGGTAATTGAGCAACCTATGGCACGGAGTGGCATTGGACTTGAGGATGTCCAAACTTGTTATCATTCAAACTCTATGTTTTCGTATGTATTTTGGGACCTCCTTTTGTAAAAAGTCTAAAATAATATTGAATGATAACTAAATTTTCCAAAACGTCTCTTTTGAGTCGTTTTCTATGATTATGACTGCTGATTCATGAAGTAATACCCAAATTTAGCTTCCGCTGCTATATGTCAAATAAGGGGGTGTTACAGATTGGTATCAAGAGCCGTGGTTATAGAGAACAAGGTTAAAACCTAAACTATAACCATTTTCCATCCAAGAAAGTCCTCCGTGCCACTACATTTCCTGAATAGTATGTAAAGATACATAACTATTATATAAATAACTTATGTTATTTTACACTGGGTTGTTATAGAAGTGTGTCTACATCCACCCACCCTATTATTATCATATCTGATTCCAATGTTGAGGATGCTTTTTCCTCTACAAATACTCCTGATTATACCCTGGCTTCACCGGACTATTTCCCAGCCTCACCGGGAAACACTTCTTTTGATCCTTTAGAGGATTTATCTAAGGATCTTTTGGCCTCGCTAGCCATCTCACCTTTTCACGATGATCTATATATGAAGGTCATGCAAGCATATAATGATACTAATGATGAATCACCTATTCCACCACCATGAGCTCCTATTGCTCCACCAACTGTTTTGCCTCCATCTCTAGTGTTACCACCATCACCACTATTTGATCCCTGAGATTTCTTTCTTCCCAAGGAGATTCTGCCACCTCAGAAACGAGCCCGTTTCCTATCACCCTTCTCTACTAATTCCTCTGCCCCACCTCAGGTATTTGAGATGGGAGAGAGTTCTCATATGACGCGTTTGGAGCGCCAGGAGGAACAGATCAAGACTATTTTAAATCACTTAGATGAGCCCCTCTCGAGCGCATTGAGCACATGGAAGATAATATAGAAGGTCTTGGTAATGGTCGTGTAATCATATAGCGAGATTTTGACAGACTAGAAACCGAACTTCAAGAAGCCCGTACCCAGATTTCTGGATTTCAGAGAGAGCAAATAAGGCATGATGAAGAGATTGTTCTTGCTCGCGTCAGGATTTCTACTCTAGAGATGCTCATCGAGGATATCCAGGTCGCCATCGATCAGATATGAAGAGTCTTTTAGACAATATCCATGAACTCAAGAACCACAAGGGAGGACCACCAGACTAATAGACTAGATCTTTGTCATTTACAGCTTTTGTTTAGAATCCAACCACGGGATGTATGGCATAAATAACAACACTTGTCAAATTTTGGTTATGTAAAATATGTAGACAAGTTGTTTATGACATAATACAGCGAGATTTATGTATGTCGTGGTTGTCTATCCTATACCATGTGTTAATGTTATTCATGTATCATGTCTTTATGAATCTAGGTTACTATGGCTCTCTTACCACCTGGTTTTCTCAAACCTTTGTACCCAGATATCATAGATATGATAAATGATCAAGATATTGAGCATATGATTTTACCTACACCACCACCAGACTAGCCTTTGATAAGTTATCTAAGTGGTCGCAATATGAAACCACTGGAAAGTGAACACGTCCCTGAGAAATCTAATGAGTCAGATGCTTATTAGAGTACACATCTCCGGAAGTCTTAGATTCTAAAATTTTCCATTATATTTTGCAATGTAATATCAAAGGATGTGTATTTCTTTGTTAAGGCTCGTATCAAATAAGTATTTATGTCAAATGATTTCAATATCACTATGTATGAAAATTTTGATTATTATACAAAGACTTATGATATGACTATATCATTGTATGGATTCTTATTATGTGTTGTCTTGTAAATGTTGATAGAATGGCTTCCAAGAGGACACCAACATCCGCAGCACCAGTTATGTCTCATGTTGCCATCAGGAAACTAGTTACTGATAGTGTTGCCACAGCTCTAGAAGCACAAATTGCTACCATGGAAAATGCTGACAATACCAACAGGAACACCAGAGAAAAAGAAACTCCTGTAGCAAGAAAATGTAGCTACAAAGAGTTTATGAGCTACCAACCTTTCAATTTTAAAGGTACGGAAGGCGCTGTTGGCCTCATCCGCTGGTTTAAACTAACCGAATTGGTATTTTCCTGTAGCAACTGTAACACCCCCAAAAATCACAACGCAACGGAATACCACATGTGGTGCTACTTCATAATACACAGCGCTAGATACAAGAGAACGACCTCTAAATGTGTTGTTTGTAAAACAATCTCGTTGATTTTCTGAAATCAAAATAATAGTTGTCCCATAATTGCATCACCAATGAAAACATAATTTAAAGACTCCAATGCACCATCAAATAATCCAACATCTAATTCACCTGAAAAAACATGCTAAAAGTGTCAATTATTAAAGTTGGTGAGTTCATAGGTTAGTTTAAATATGAATGTAAGTTTCAAATGAATGTATTTGTCCACTGTGTCATCACAGTACCATGTAAAAATCCCAAAGATTTATAAAGAATGCATGGTCAATTTAATGTCACCAAAAGTACCAATCTTATCCCAAAGATTTATAAAGAATGCATGGCCAATTTAATGTCACCAAAATGTTTCAAGTATGTATTGCCACTTTATTCAAAGCACAGTAAATATCCATGTGAGTATAAAACAAATTTTACTATTACTCAAGCCATGAAAACCGTGAATAATAATAACAGTAAAGAATTCATATTAATTTGGGGGGCCCTGTAGTCCCAACCAATCGTAATCCGACATGTTATAACGTTCGTTTACCGAGTGATAGCTAATCACCCGAACGGGGGTTGTCAATCCTGAATAGATCTATTTCATAACATGCGCGCAAACAACATGCTATAACGTTCGTTTGCCGAGTGATAGCGAATCACCCAAACGGGGATTATCAATCCCAAATAGATCTATTTTATAACATTCGCGCTCACCCTCCAAGTGATTTACAGTTCATGACGCTGTGACGTAGACTTGTATGTACCCATCACAGGTGTCCCCTCCAAGAACACCCGGGCAGTGATTTAAAGAATATATACTCCCGTTACCGGTGTCCCCTCCAAGAACACCCGGGCAGTAAAGTAAAAAATATGTACTCCCGTTACCGGTGTCCCCTCCAAGAACACCTAGGCAGTAAAGAAAAAAATATGTACTCCCGTTACCGGTGTCCCCTCCAAGAACACCCGGGCAGTATCTTGTTGTTATCAGTTCAATCCGCCTAAGCTAATCCGTAATCATTTCGAATGTAAATTAGGTATTTGTGACCAAAAATGAAGTCAAATAATGTATCCCATATCGAATTATGTAAATGAGTATGCAACCAATTTGTAATCAACCATGTAAACGCATTTGCAAACAAGCATGTTCTCACCCCAAATATATGTAAAACGAGTAAAAACAGGGGAGCTATAAACTCACCTTGATCAAAGACCACGATCAAATAATCCAAATAAATCACAACCGAATCTGCAACGATCTCGACCACGACCTATAATTATGTCTCTCGATTATAATACACGTATTAAATATGATTAACGATGCGTACATCGTGACAACGAAACCATACATATTTGCATATGCATACCTACATACATACATGTGATGAGAAATCCACTTGCGCGTCTTTAAACCCTAACCCTTAGTATATTTTATATATATCTACTATTTTCCGTCCAATCATAACTTATCTCAAATATTTACGGAAAGTTACTATTTTTAGACTCTTCGTTTTTAAGACCGAACAATGTTCTTAAAATAATTAATTGAAATAATATATTAACCGACCTTATTTTATCACTCAAAATCGTACTCATAATGTATTAATATAAATTAAAATATTTGTTGATTTTTACGTTGACCTTTAGTTTTGACCCGCTATATCTTAATTTTAAAACCAACAAGCCTCGCGGCAAGGTAAAACGTCATTACGAACAACTTTCGTGTTTCGCCCGAAGGCTGAAACGGACTCGAAAGTGCTCAAATCCTTTAATTAATTAATCTGTCAGATTTAATATATATTAAAAATAACCTATTTTCTACTAAAGTGTATATTTCGATTTCACTATAGTTTCTTCGTTATTGTGAGTTAAAAGTCCCGTTTTATATCAAAACGTCCGTAAAAATATAATTTGTTATATTATATAAACCAAAATCTAACTTTTCAAAGTCTCGAACCCCGAATCCCATGTTCCGTTTTCTGGTCAAAATGACCCGTTACAAACACGCGCCAAAATCCGTTTTTAGCTCAAAACTCGCCTAAAATACATCTAATATCGCTTATATATTTATATCAATCCCGTTTTAATATTAATATCATATTTTACTAAACGATGCAAGATTAAATAGATTTCATCACATATAATCGATTTGAATAAAATAAACGAAACAATCGAATTTCTTTTATGGTGTAAAATCAAACGCACCCTTTTCGGTGTTGCAAAACCAAGCGTTCTGGGTTCGGGTGTTAACTGCCGAACCAACGCGCCCTTTGGGTGCTTATTTTAAATAATCAAATGCACCCCTTTCGGTGTCACAAAACCAATCCAACCGTCCCCTCCCCCCGGCTGTCCCGAGCCAAACCCGACAACCCGGCTGTCCCGCAGCCAAACCAAACACCCCGGCTGTGGTGGCAGCCAACCAACCACACCTTTTGTTGCAAACCAAACCCGACACTCCTTTTGTTGATAACCCACAACCCGACCGCACCCATTGCGGCTGACCCGAAACCCAAACCAACCCAAACTCGACGCACCCTTTTCTGCGATATCCCATAAAACAAACACCCCTCGTCTGTTATTGATATACCAAACCCACCCTTGGCTGGTGGTTTGACCCGACACCCCACGCACCCTTGTGGGTCGTGGTGGCTGCCGAAACAAACACGCCCTTTTGTTTTTGTTAGTAAACCAATCGCACCCTGGTGCGAGTCTCATGCTAAACCAACACACCCCCATGGCTGCGAACAACACCAACGCACCCTTGTTGGCTATGAACCCACAACCAACGCACCCTTGGCTGTTTTTAATACAAACCAAACGCACACTAATTGGGTTATAAAACCCAACGCACCCATTTGGTGATACCACGAACCCACGCACCATTTTTCTTGCAAACCCAACCCGAACGCACCCTTAGTGTTTGTGAACCCATAACAAAACGCACCCTCGTCGGAGGTTTATAACAAACAAACGCATCCTAGCTGCTGAACCCCACCCGAACGCACCCTTGTTGGTTTTTCTATAAAACCAAACGAACACCCCTACTGCTATACCACCGAAACAGACACCCTCGTGGTGTGTCGATGAAAAATGATGGTGGTTACAAGATGATGATGATGATGGGGTGGAGGTGGTGACGTGGGTGGAGGTGGTGGTTTCGGTGTGGGAAGGCAGCGGCGGTGATGGTGGTGACAGTGGGGTGGCGGTAGTGGCGAGTGGCGGAGAGTGAGTATGGGGATCGGGTAAATCGAGAGATGGGGAACCTTTTTGCATTCGGCCGTTAAAGTCCGCCGGAAAAGTTTTCCGGCGGCGGCGGCATGGTGGCCGGCGGCGGCTGGTGGCTGCCGGAAACATTGGGGGAGGGAGAGAGTATATAAATGTGTGTTTGTATAAAAGATGGAAATGAAAATGATATATATGTTTTTATTTATATATTAAAACTTTCATTTAAAAGTGACAAATCATTTTTCTAACAAAAATGAGTATTTATTTGATAGTATTTCATAAATATTTTCATAACATTTATAAAAATATTCGTTAGTTATTTAGTGAACCGGTTACGTCTCGTCCGAAAGTAAAACTAGAAATAACTTTTAACCCGCATATTCGCGTTATCAACAAACGTTTTCGAATAAAATGATGACTAATTTATTAAATATTTTTATTTAATAAAATGTATTAATTAAATATAACATAATTATTTTCTCGTTTCTAAATTTTGCGAGGGCATTTCAGTCACTTTCTGACTGTTTTCGGGTCTCGGTCAAAACTAAAAAGTTGTCAGGAATGTCGTTTTACATCAAATTGCTTTAGAGTCCGAATAATGAAAACGTGATTTAGCTGCTTGTTTTTGATAAATCAACCTAGGAATAACATATATCTCTTTTAAATATGTTCCGAAAAATTACCGGTTACGCGGTAATCGCTTTTATGTGAAAATAAAAGACCAAAAGTCAAAAAGTCAAGTCAGACTTGATAAGTCAAAGATTGAAATCGTCATTCAAAATTTCAAAAATTCTCGGATGTTACAGCAACTGTACCGAGGACTGCAAAGTGAAATTTGCTACTGGTACTCTAACTGAAGAAGCTTTGTCCTGGTGGAATTCATTCGCCCAGCCTATTAGAATAGAGGAAGCTTACAAGATCATCTGGTCCGAATTTAAGAAGCTCTTAATAAAGAAGTATTGTCCCCGAAACGAGGTCAAGAAAACGGAAGATGAATTTTACAATCTAACTGTAAAAGGAAATGATCTCAAGACTTACGTTAGAAGATTTCAAGAATTGGCAGTTTTATGCCCAACTATGGTGCCAAATTCTAAGAAACTTATGGAAGTCTTCATCAGGGGATTACCCAGATGTATTGAAGGAAATGTTACTGCTTCAAAGCCTCAAACTTTGAAGGAAGCTATAACCATAACCCAGAAGTTAATGGATCAGGCAATAAAGCACAATTCTGTGCAAGGAACCAATGATCACAAATGAAAGTTTGATGATAGAAGAACCTTCACCAACAACTACCAGAATAACCGTAACAACAATAGCAACCACAACAATGATCACCAACAACAACATAATAGAATGCAAGAAACTGTCAGGGCTTATGCTATCACCCCAACTAAAAACAGTAGGTATACTGAAAGCCTTCCCCTGTGTAAGAAATGCACCCTGCATCACACAGGACCTTGCACTGTCAAGTGTCAGACTTGCAACAAGGTGGGTCATCTGACTAGGAACTGCAGAAACAAAGGGCCAGCCACTGGAAGCAACCTGCAACCAGTATCCATAACTTGTCATGCCCGCGGAGAGAAAAGGCACTACAAAAGTCAGTGCTTAAGAGCAAACAACAATGCCCACGGAAGAGCATACTTGCTGAGAGACAAATTGGAACGTAGTTACGGGTATGTTCCTTCTAAACCAACATCTAACTAGAGTATTATTTGATTCAGGAGCCGATAAAAGTTTTGTATCCATATCTCTTGCTTCTATGCTTAATGTCCCACCAATTACACTAGATACCACTTATGATATTGAAATGGCCGATGGAAACCTAGTAGGTACTAATACCGTTATCCATGGTTGCACTCTGATCTTGTTAAACCAACCTTTCGAAATTGACCTCATGCCGATTAAACTTGGTAGTTTCGACTTCGTCATTGGTATGGATAGGTTATCCAAGTATCATGCTAGAATTATTTGTGACGAGAAAGTCGTCCACATCCCCATCGACGGTGAAACTTTGATCATCAGAGGTGATCGAAGTAAAACCCGACTAAACCTCATGTCCTGTATTAAAACTGAAAGGTATATATCCAGGGGATATCAAGTTTTTATAGCCCAAGTAATGGAGAAGAAGTCAGACGAAAAACGACTAGAAGATATACTAGTAGTCAGAGAATTTTCGAAAGTTTTCTTCCCGGCCTTCCTCTAATTGGCCAAGTAGAATTCCAAATCAATTTAATTCTAGGAGCGGCACGAGTAGCCCGAGCACCTTACAGATTAGCTCCTTCAGAAATGCAGGAACTATCTGACCAACTACAAGAGTTAGCAGATCGAGGTTTTATCCGACTGAGTACTTCGCCCTAGGGAGCTACTGTCTTATTTGTTAAAAAGAAAGATGGATCTTTCAGAATGTGTATCGATTACAGGGAGTTGATTAAACTTACCATAAAGAATCGTTACCCATTACCCAGGATCGATGATTTATTTGACCAGCTTTAAGGTTCGAGTATTTACTCAAAAATTGACTTGAAATCAGGCTATCACCAACTGAGAGTCAGGGATGAAGATATTCCCAAGACTGCCTTCAGAACACGATATGGACACTACGAATTCCAAGTGACGCCATTTGGTTTAACTAACGCGCATGTTGTGTTCATGGATCTCATGAACCGTGTATGTAAACCATACTTGGATAAATTTGTGAAAGTATTCATCGATGATATTCTAATCTACTCCCGTAACAAAGAAGAACACGCAGATCACTTGAGAATAATTTTGGAATTACTCAAAAAGGAGAAATTATTTGCCAAGTTCTACAAATGTGATTTCTAGATCAACATCGTGCAATTTCTTGGGCACGTGATTGACGGTCAAGGAATTCACGTTGACCCCGCCAAGATTGAAGCAGTTAAGAATTGGGCATCTCCTACTACACCTACAGAAATACGCCAATTCTTAGGACTCGCTGGCTACTATTGAAGATTTATCAAAGATTTTTCGAAGATTGCAAAGTCTTTGACTGAATTAACCCAGAAAAACAACAAGTATGTCTGGGGAGAAAACCAAGAGTCGACCTTCCAACTACTATAACAAAAATTGTGTGAAGCTCCAATCTTAGCTTTACCAGACGGAAACGATGACTTTGTCGTTTACTGTAACGCATCATATCAAGGTCTGGGAGCGGTGTTAATTCAAAGAGAAAACGTTATTGCATATGCATCTCGACAACTCAAGCCTCATGAAGTGAACTATACCACACACGACCTTGAATTGGGAGCAGTAGTATTCGTTCTTAAAATTTAGAGACACTATCTGTATGGCATAAAGTGTATTGTGTTCACTGATCATAAAAGCCTTCAGCATATCCTTCATCAGAAAGAGTTGAACATGAGAGAACGCCGTTGGTTAGAATTACTCATAGATTATGATTGTGAGATTCGTTACCATCCTGGAAAAACAAATGTTGTAGCAGATGCCTTAAGCTGGAAGGAACGAATCAAACCACTCCGAGTTAGGGCATTAATCATGACCCTTCAGCCAAAATTACCATCACAAATCCTCGAAGCCCAAACTGAGGCGATCAAAGAAGAGAACATCAAAACTGAGAATTTACGAGGAATGGACAAAGCATTTGAAGTATGTCCTGATGGAACTCATTGTATTAAGAATCGAAGTTGGTTACCAATCTTTGGTAATTTGAGGGACTTGATCATGCGTGAATCCTATAAATCGAAGTATTCCATTCACCCAGGTTCTGACAAGATGTATCAGGATCTAAAGAAACTCTATTGGTGGCCTAACATGAAAACAATCATCGCTGAATATGTTGGCAAGTGTTTGACATGCTCTAGAGTTAAAGCAGAATCTCAGAAGCCATCCGGCTTACTGATACAACCAGAGATCCCTACATGGAAATGGGAAAGAATAACTATGGACTTCGTTACAAAACTACCCAAAACATCAAGCGGACATGACACAATTTGGGTCATTGTAGACCACTTTACCAAATTAGCACATTTCATTCCCACCAAAGCAACAGATAGTATGGAAACCCTTACAAGGTTGTATATAAAGGAAATAGTCTCACGGCATGGAGTACCGATATCCATCATCTCTGATCGTGACAGTCATTTCACATCCAGATTCTGGCAGTCAATGCAGAATGCTTTGGGTACTCAATTAGATATGAGTACGGCATATCATCCCGAGACTGATGGACAAAGTGAAAGAACCATCCAAACACTTGAATATATGCTTCAAGCATGTGTTATAGATTTTGGAAAAGGATGGGAGAGACACTTACCACTGGTAGAATTTTCTTACAATAATAGTTACCATGCCAGCATTAAGGCAGCACCATTTGAGACACTTTATGGTCAAAAGTACCGATCACCTGTCTGCTGGGCTGAAGTTGGAGATGTCCAACTCACGGGACCAGAGATAATCCATGAAACCACCGAAAAGATAGTACAAATTCGACAACACTTGCAAGCTGCAAGAGACCGAAAAAGGAGTTAGGCCAATATAAGGCGAAAGCCTTTGAAATTCCAAGTTGGAGATCGTGTTATGTTGAAAGTGTCACCTTGAAAAGGTGTCATCTGGTTCGGAAAGTAAGGAAAGCTTAACCCCAGGTACATTGGACCATTTAAGATCCTTAAAAGGGTCGGCCCAATGGCATACACACTTGAGCTTCCTGAAGAACTCAGTAATGTCTACAATACCTTCCACATTTCTAATCTAAAGAAATGCCTATCTGATGAATCCATCATTATTCCAATGAAAGAGCTTTGGCTCGATAACAAACTCATTTTTGTGGAAGAACTAACAGAAATTATTGATCGAGAAGTCAAGCAACTGAGACAAAGTTGTATCCTTATAGTCAAAGTAAGATGGAACTCTAAAAGAGGACCAGAATTTATGTGGAAACATAAAGATAAAATTCGTGCCAAGTATCCACATCTATTTCCAAACATCACTCCAACATCCAACTAAATCTCAGGACGAGATTTATTTAAGGTCGGGAGACTATAACAACCCATAATTTTCATCAATGTAATTATCCATCTATTAAATTAGATGCAATTTTCCTCAGTGTAATTTCCATCTATTAAATTAGATGCAACCATTTTCATGGAAAGATTTTTGCTTTATTCCATCCATAATGTAACGTAACTTACATTACAAAAGTAAACGTGCTCACGCAACCTACCAATGCCAATTTGATCAACGTTTATGTCAAGTAAACATTGTAATATGTCAAGTAACATGTTCTAAAATCCATATGTTATCTATTTAACGTACTTTCCATAACGTTATATCAAAACGGACTTTAAACGTTAACGTTTATAACAAAACCCTAATTATATGTAATGTTTACATACAAAATAAAGGTACAAGCCTTCAAGGCATGTGTACAAGAGATCAATGCACAAAATTTGAATTACATTTTCCCTCCTAAACCAATGTACAACTCATTTAAGATTATAGTACAATTCGACTATGCATAGAATTCAAATTGGACTATTTCCTTCCATTTTCTTTCTAGTTTTCGTACAACTTGTTGAGCACAAGTTACAAACACATCAAACACACATTTAAACACCATTTCCCTCCCTAACCCTAACCTATACTCGTCCAAAACCATAAACCCTAACCCGAAAACCCTAATGACCCGTAACCCCCTAAACCTACTTCTAAACCTAATTCTAAGCAAGCTAGCACTCACAACCATGATCCACCACCTTGCTAAGCACCTCCATCACCTCCTTGTCACCACCTAGTCCACTTGAGCCCCAAGTAACTCCTTGTCACCTCCTTTGGTAACCGAAACCTCACCATCCTCCTTACACCTCTCCATGCTAGTCCCTAGCCCTCCTTGGTCATACCCAGCATCCTTTGGTCACTACTCTACTACACCTTGGTCACTACTTCTCCCAAACTTGGCCTACAAGTGTTTCGAACACTATATAAACCAAAACACATGCATACTTCAAAACTCATCACCAAAACTTAAACCATACCTCTAAATCATGATCTAACCAAGCTAAGGAAAAGAAGAGAGAAAGTATACACCAAGTAGAAGCCAAGTTAAGAAGAAAAGGTCCTTGATTTATCTCCTAAAAATGTTTCGGGTCTCATTTGCTTGTTTTGACCCATTTTCGCCCATTTCGTGTGCTAGTAAGTTTTCTAGTTGTTCTTTAAGTTCTTATACATTTAAGATCATGTATGAACTATGTTATAACCATTTGATCAAGTTAAAACTCTTTTGAAATCATAAAACCAAACCGAACCCTAACCATGCCCTAGTTTGACCCATATTGATGCCCTAATCTAGTCGAAACCCTAAATAAGCTAACTAAAGCTTGTTCTAACCTTATTAAGCTTCTATTAATCTTTTAAGATCACTTGGAATAAGCCCTAGAACCCTAAGCCTGCTCGTTGGTTTTTCCTAAACCAAACACGCCCTTTAAAACCCTAAAACCCAATTCTGTGTATCTAATAAGCTTTAAGCCATAAGCTGTCATAATAAGCTATTTCTATAAGCTCGATTGTCACTTTTATAAACTTAGAAACTAATCCTAAAAGCCCTAACCCATCAGGCTAAGATTCTAAAACCAAACGTGCCCATTTTTTGAGATTTCGAGCTCATAAGCTAATTTCATAAGCTATAAGCTTGTTAAACCTACTTATTTTAGCTTATAGTAATAAGCTATATGCTGCAAATTGATTTTTTAATCAAAAATACAAAATTATGGATTTTGGACTTAACTGCAAACGTTTTCATGCAAAGGGGTATATATTGTAACATTCTTGAAACTTATAACTAGAAGGGCTGAAATTTTAATTACTCTAAAGTTAAACTATAAGGGGCTGTTTTGCTATATTTCAAAATTAAGGGTTTAAATATTTAAAGATATAAAGTAAAGGGTTAAATTTATAAATTAATATATACCAAGGGTATATATAGTAATTTTGAATTCGTTAAAGGTATAAAAAGTAATTTGTTTATATTTAATTATAAAAAAATATTTTAACATTAAAACTCGATTTATTAAAGGTAGCCCGACACTTTGTCGACATATCAATTCGTCGATCGAAACACTATAAAATAATTATGTTATATATTTAACATAATTTATCATCCACTAGCTTTTGAAGAAACTTAAAAAGATAAAATCCTATCATTTAAACTATAATGTATCACGTTACTAGGGAATTTCATGTGAGGGGATTTCATTTGGGTAGACGTTTTGACGAGTTGCTGGATTTACGATTTAAAGTGTCCTAGCTCCTCAAACGTTTACTACATGACCTCTGGATTATGATAGCCCGAACAGTGATACGATGTTTTCACAAACTAATAAACCAAAATCATTTACGTTAAACTTTATGAAATAAAGTTTTGAAACAATCAAACTAAGACTTGACATATTACCCCAGGTTGCGTGACGAGGCTGTTTACTTCCATTTGAATTAAATTTCAAATCAATCAACTACCTTATCAAGGTGAGTTCATAGTCCCACCTTTACATGTTTTCTAAACTCCGTGGGGAGATACATGCTATAAACCATGAATACAAGTATTTTCCAACTGTATGCTATCCTGATATATTATTGCCTAAGTTACCGCCATTTGCCAAAAGGCCCCACTATCATGAACCGTTAATTACTTTGCGAAGTAAGCGCGAATGCCGTAAATAGATCTATTAGGACTGAACTTCCCCGTCCAGGTTCTGGTACATACATGGCCAGCGGACGCATTTCATTTGAGGAACTCCGGGTGTTTGGCAAAGCACCCGCTTGGGGCAACAACTTATGAATAACATTTACTTAAGGCTTCGGTGTCATGAGCTTAGAGCAATAATATAATATTGTTTACCATGATAATTGTATTCGTTGCAATTATTACCATTTACATTGACTTGTATTCAACTATTACATTGCAAACCTGTGAATTTCACTCAACCTTTGTGTTGACCTTTTTAGCATGTTTATCTCAGGTAACTAAGCAGTTTAAGGCACAGAGTGGCATTGGACTTGAGGACGTCCAAACTTGTTATCATTCGACCTTTATGTTTTCAAATGTATTTTAGGACCTCCTTTGTAAAACTCTAATATATTATTAAATGATAACTAAATTTTTCAGAACGTCTCTTTTGAGTCGTTTTTATGATTATGACTGTTGATTCATGAAGTAATACCCCCAATCTAACTTTCGCTGCTATGTCAAATATCGGGGTGTTACACGATCTGAATTAAGAAGATCAATACACGCTGAGTACTTAAACAATAATGTACGTGGGTGTAATAAACACATGTTGATTTTTAATGTATGTTCACTCTATCATTTAAGTTGGAAGACACCTAGTGACCCCACACTTAGCCCAAAACATATGAGGAAAAAGAGAAAAAAGAAAAAAAATCAAATAACTTGGCTTGTAATTATGGCATGAGCCCTTATAACATGAGGCCCGATGTCGGCTGGTTGCATAAGACTGCCCACAATAGGAGGGGTTGATCAACTCGGTTGTGCTTCAGCGACGCACCCCCTTATTGCACCATGTCGGTCGCGACAAGTCCCCTATGGGGCAAAAGTGAGATGTTGGTCACATACTCGACTGACTTGTGGTTTGTGTTTGTATGTGTGATTATTATTTAATATGTATTTTTGTGGGGTTATGTTTTTTTTGTCTCCTTATTGTATCAAATAGTCACATGTCGATCGTAAGAGAAAAAGCTTATGTGGCAGAAAAAATGTTAATCGTCTAGACGCCTTATTGTAAGTAGCCTAATGTCGCTTTATAAAGCTATAACACACTTTAAAACTTGGGTACCGAATGCTCTAATAGTTATAAAAAAATTCAGAGCTATAAAACATATGTGAAAAGTTACCAAAACTACACAAACAAATTTTGAGCACGTTTGGTATATGGGTTTAAATGGGTTTGAGATGAAAGATTTATGAAATCGATTGTTTGGTTTGTTGTTTCTTTTATGACACAAGGTGTCAAGCCTAATTTTGAGTCCACCCTACACTAATGGGTTTTGATAGAATCCAACCAAATAAAATGCACCTTTTATTTTGTTCTTTTTTCTAACCACATATTTATGCATTATATTTTTATTTTATATTTTTTTGAATTCGAAACAATACATAATTTTTTAATCAACCACATATAATAAATATAATTTATCTCTCATAAGCCTACCTCAAACCTAAATCTTATATCAAATCCAAATTTTAAACTCTACTCAAAGGGTGTTTGTTATGTGAGTTTTGTATTGTTGGCATAGGATGAAAGTAAAAAAAATAGTTTGGAAAGAGCAAGTACTTTTTGGATTTGCTTCTTAGACCACAAATGATACTTTTGACAAAACCCACCTAGTATGTCTCTTGAGACCATTTTTGCATACATTTCAATTTTTTTTCTTCTTTTATAGGCCCAATGTCTATAACAACTACAATTTATTTTTTTATTAGTTAAAAAGTAAAAAATAAATCAAATTCCAAATCATAAACCAATTAAAAAACAAACAGGTTTTTAACTCATCGTATTTTTTTCTACGGTCAATTCTATATATACCCAATCAAAACATCATAATAATGACATATTTACCCAAAACATGCTTTAAATGCATTGTACATCATGCATTCAAAACATGTATTTTGGGTATATATGTCATTATGATGTTTAGTTTATACTTTTCTTTCAACGAGACACAAAATCCTAATCCTAAATAGAGGTAACATTTCGTTTTTTTTTAAACCGAACTGATTTTTGTCAACCGGTTTTGACTAAAACCGGTTCGGTTAAAAACCGATTTTTCATATTGATAATGCTTAACCGGTTCAGTTAAAAAGTGGGTTTAATCGGTTTTTATGTAACCGGTTCGGTTAAAACCTGTTTCAACCGGTCCGGTCGATTTCTCTTAAACTGGTTACGAAACCGCCGGTTCGGTTTGAGAGAAACCGGTTTCAATAAAACCGGTTTCGGTTATATTTCCCGGTTTAGCTCACGGGTTTTTTAACACCCTTACAAACCAAACGAACCCTTACTTTACCAGATTTTAAACCAAACAAACCAATCACCCCCTATATCTCCGTCTCACAAATCACACACAGTGAAAAAACAGTTACCTTGAACTAACAATTCATTTCCAGGGTTTCATTTATTCATTCTATTTTTATATAAAATAAAGTTTGATAATAAAATGTATAGTGGTTCAAGTGACGGTGAAAGTGGGTTCCGAAATTCTCATGGGTATATATCCATTCATTTTCATTTTCCCCAATTTTTTTATTAATATTTAAATAATTTGATTGTGATTTGATGTAATATTTGCAATTGTTGTTCTTCACCCGTTGTAAGGGTTTTGGAGTAGTTGGCGAAAATATAGAGTTAAAGTTTTAGTTAGTGAGGGCATTGTTGTTTTACGGATAGTTAAGGTTTTGCACGAATGTAGATTACAAGATTAAATTAGTTTGTGAAGTGGCTGTTGTTTGTGTTTAGATAATACCGTGTTGAGTTGTGCTTTCATTTTGCTAACAGCTATAGGCTCATTCATAGTGTTATGTAGTTACCAAAACTTGAACTGAACGGGTAGTTTGTAAGAGCCGATGTCTATGGGGTTATATGTCTTAGCTTATTATGAGCTTATTGAAATTTTGAAAAGCTCGTAAGGGAATTTATTATGGCTTATAAGCTTATCCATTCTAGTTTATGAACTAATATAAGATTTAAGTTAAGTTGATAAGCTTAAATTGAGTCAATTAAAGTGTTAATAAGCTCATAAGCCCATCAAATGAGCTAAGATAAACACCCCTTAAATGTATCTATGAAGATGGGTTGGTGTTTTAATTGGAAAGTTTTTTGGTGTAAAAGGAAATGGGCTGTGCGTAGCGTGGATAATTTGCTTCTAAACGCTGTTCTTGTGGCTTTATGTTGTGCCTTTTTTTTAGTAATCTAATTTGTATGTCTGTAACATGTTTTGCAGAGTTTGAGATAAAAAGCATCTTGCTTGATATAGTTTAAGAGAAGCAACAAAAGAGTGCTGAAGCTGGCATCATCCCTAGTTTCTACAAGAAGGTATCCATGATGATTGTGCTGCTTTGTTTTGTTTAATATATAAACAGAGTATATGATATTTTGACACTTAACTTTAGAAAACAATGGCTTCATAATGTGACGTCATACTATGAATACCATCATTGTACCCGAACACTACAACATTTGACTTCACATATAGTCCAATAAAAATGTTTTGCTGTTAATCGAATTCCTAAGATGCTCTTGCTAATGCCAACATGGAGAGTACTTGTGGATGAAAATCAAACATACGATTATCAAGTAATAAATGTTTGCTGTGGCAGAGTTTGGTGGGGTGAGTGTTTTTGCGTATATTGAAAAGAGCAGTTCCAAGAAATATTTCCAGCCTTTTGGCCGACTAATCCATAATCTATAAACAATAACTTTATCATGATGTTGAGAAACCTCATAAGAAAAATACAAAAAACGAACATGTGATCTCTATCCATAAGCTATAAACAATAGCTTAACTATGATGTTCACCGTAGCTGTTCTATCCAAAGAAAAGTTTATGTTTTTTAGTTTCTAACTGTCCTATGTGATATTCATATTATCAGAAACCTGAGGATGGTTCAATCAGCCATAAAGTCCAAAGGTTGGCGAAGTACCGTTTATTAAAGGTAACCATATTCATATTTTCTGCTGTCACTTTTGTCATTTCTGTTTTACTTGAATTGTATCCAAGCCCAAATTATAAATTTTAATGCAATGTCCTAGAGAGTTCTTTTTCTTTATTAAATTTCAGCTTTCCTGTTCAAATAGTATATTTTTCATGATAAATTGCTTAATTTTAGCTTTTCTGATGAGGTTATAAAAACATGTACTTAAAGTGATGGTTTGTTGATGCAGAAACAGTCGGATCTTTTGCTTGACGCTGATGATCTGGATGCCATGTGGGTTTTCTGAAGAGAAAATTGTGTTATTGTTGATGCCTCTGATGCAGAGAAGGTATCGACCTCCTTAAAAACATACTTTCTACAGAAGATGTACCTTTTCACTGTTTTTTGCTAACTTGATAAAAACATACTTCCATTATGCTATTTTTATGATGATTTCTGTCTGATTGCGTGCAAACACAATTTAAATTTACTTGATTGGTTTCTGTTGTTTTGATAGTATACTAGCTTCAAGGCTATTTGTTTCAGTTTCCAATGATTATACATTAAGTAGCCTATAATGTATGCTGTTGTTTTGATGGAACATAATTTGAGTATTCAAAATCTTTTTTTACTTTTTCTTACTACAGGAAATGGAAGCTTATATTTGAGGTCTTATTCCTAATTTGGCTCAACTACGTGATATGCCTACACAGTTTGTTCAAATGTATTGCCGCATAGCTTCCCAAAAGTTCTTCTTTTTTGATCCCAATAGAAGAGGTTTGTTTTGCATATTCGATTGTATTTTCATGGTTCCAGTTTGCGGATTAAAGTTATCTTTTTTGTTTATGTCAATTGAGTTTGCTTCATATTTGCTAGTTCTCGTTAGTGCGTGATATTCCACAATCATTATCCTGTTTAATTCAGTGATTTCCTTCAATCCCCACAATCATGAATGCGTATCTTCTATCAGTCGCTTATAGATCTTCTATATGTTGATAGTCATTGCTATGCTTCTTACATGCATTGTCATATTGAATAATGATATTTATTTTATAGCTTTTTATGTTTTAACTTTTTATTACTAATTTTGCAGGGAAGGCATGTATAAAGAAGGTGCTGCCTAGCAACTGTCTTCAAGAACTCATGGAACTACACCAGGTAATAAGTCAGCTGGATGCTTCTGTTGGCATTAGCCGTATTAAATTAACAAAAGAACATCACATAGGACACTTTTTAGAGCTCTAAGATACATACACTTGACAAAGTTTGTCCTTGAGCATTCCTTTACCATTTTGGTCAATTAATTTCCCAAGATTTTCTTATGATTTAAGTAGAAACGTTTTTTGCTAGAAGTCAGCGTTTTTCTTACTGCTTGCGTTTTTGCGTTGTTAATCATATTAGGAAAGCGAAGAAGAAGTTACAGATACCGAGCAGGCTGAAAACTGGTTTTCCCTCACATCTGCACAGCGTATATGTGGTGAGCATTGATAATCTATTAATTTATAACTTTAGTGTGTGATATTCATAGTTACCTTTTCTGTATACAATGACCATATTCTGAAACTAAGCTACTCATATTTGCGCTTTATAAAGATATGAATGGTACTTTGAGCAAGCAAGAACTTCGTGAATATGCAGATGGGACACTCACAGATATATTTATCGAAAGGGGTAAGAACTACTGAACAGACTTCCATGGTTTTTTGTTTTTTGATTTGCTTGGAATGAAATATATTTTGAACTTGATCTGTAACTTTTATGTGGAAAGTAAAATCAAATTTATTTATATTATTTGTAAAAAACTATATTCGATAGAAATTATTTTTTATGTAGCAAGTTCTTACTATAGAATCAATTTGAAATTTCAATTTAAATATACGCACCTACGAACTCTAGAAATTTATTGTGGAAATATGTATTTGATTATCTTATGCATATTCCATCTGCAATGCGGTACTCTTATTTAATTTTATTTCTGAAATGCTCTTTTGTTTTTCATTTTCTCATAGCTTTTGATGAGCATTTGCGGCGTCGCAAGTCTGGAAATGCTAATGCTTGGGAGATGGACTTTGAGAGTTTCCTTGACTTTGTTTTAGCGCTAGAGAACAAAGTTAGTCCAGAGGGTATAACATATCTATTCAAATGTCTAGATCTTAACGGAAGGGGTTTCCTCACAACAGCTGATATCCACACACTCTTCAGGTAACATTTTTCTAGTATTCTTCATCTTGGCTTTTTATGTTTCAGTCGGGCTCTATATTATTTAATTGGAAGTAAAGAAGGGAAGCATTTAAAGCTGAAATGCTGCCTGATATACCCTTCCTAAAACAATAAAATCTCTATTTTTCCTGCTTGTGGTACATGAGTTGTGTCCACAAGTCTCAACTATGAGATACATATGACCTAAAAGATGATGCTTTCAAGTAGAGGTCGAAAAAGGGCTGATCAGATGGGTTGGGAAACAGTTCAAAGGGGTTTGGGTGTAAAAGGGTACTTTCTTGAATGGGTCGTATGGGTTGGGTCATACCTGTACCTGTTAAAGATAAAACATAACCCAGATCGACCATATAGGCATATATATAAGTAGGTCAACATTGTGACCTTTAGTTTCAAGTTGTTAAGCACATCTATTTTGCAAAAAGCATATGCTAGATATAGACTTTTCAAGTGAGCCCTTCAAACACCGTATCTTTCAAAGCTATCAAATAACATGTGAGAAGCTTCTAATTGTGCTTTATTTGCTTATATCCAATTCAGAGATGTGCACCAGAAGTGGATCGAGGGTGGAAACTATGAATTATGCATAGAGGATGTCCGAGACGAAATCTGGGATATGGTGAAGCCAGCTGATCCTCTTAAGGATCACACTTTCAGATTTGCTATCGTGCAAACAGGGTGGAACCGTTGCAAGTATGCTTATAGATGTATGTGGTTTTTGGGCCCATGACAACAGGGAAAACCTTCTACAAGAAGAGGAAGAACCAGAAGAAGAATAAGTTTTGTGGTCTCTGCTTTTGTCACATTAACCAAACATATTAACTTCTCCGTACTGCTTTTTAAGAACACTCTGTATTCTATGTAAAGGTAGACGATAACTTGTAGTGTAACGATTTCACCTACTTCTACGAGTTAGAAGCTGAGCAACACTTTACTTTAGTACCTCTGGGATTTCAAACTGATTATTAAAATGTACTATGTATTTCATGTGCAAATTGCTGTCATTTGTCCAGACTCGTGTGTGACTTTATATTATGAGGGAGTGAGGTGTTGTCAAAAGAACGGGACCAGTTGAGGCCGGTATTGATTGTGTGGTTAGGGCTGATGTAGCTAGGTTTAGAATAGTATCAAGGACGGTCTTCAATAAATCTATGGCTAGTTCTTTGTCGTAGTACAAATGTATGTCACCATAGCAGTACCTATAAGACAACTCTTGTTTGCTTTCTAGGTTTTATAATCAAACACTCTTATTCGAAGTTATATATTTTACTGCGTAATCACAAGATGTAAATATGTCAAAAATCTAACTAAAAATTTCTTAGTTTGTGACCCGAGAAACCTGATTCCACAAGTTGGGTACTCGTTCATGTAGCCATTGCTATCCAAGCATTGAACAGCCTGCTGGAAAAGCGATCGAAATCAAGTTCACATGTCATGAAAGGCTCATTGTGGTATCTATATATGAGTGGTGTTATGGTACACAGTGATGAGATATTTTGCATCTAGAGAGCAACTTGGTTGTTCGGAAGCCCAAAGGACGAGTTTAGTACAATTCTTGTTAACTGTGCATGTCTTTTTGAAAATTTCCTCCATAGAATATGAGCTTTTCTACCAAAGGGATTCTAGCTGGGACAAGTATGTGATTTTTTTGTAAATTGTAATTTATATACTGTGAAATTCTTAGTTTGTCTCTTCTAAAGATGATAGGGATCATGATGTTGTAAACATATCTCACTAAAGAGAGAGCTAAACTCTCTTTGTATAAATAAAGACCTCCATATGATAAAACAACCATGAAGTGGTCACGGTAACCTCCTTGTTATATGCTGAAAATAGAAGGTCACGTGCACGGCACGTGCCTGTTCAAACCTTCAACAAACTCCAACTGTTTTTCCTTCCTTTTTCTACTTTTCACATTTAGCCTATAAATAGTCAATCACTTGTCATTTGTCATTTTAGCTTTGATTGTAATCTTTGTTTTCTCTGTAATCATTCCATTAAACACATAATTCAATAACAAATCAATTTAACCAATTTCACTTCGAATTTGCCTATTATTGTGAATTCTAGTGTGTTGTGTTGACTACTCTTGATTAGTCTATAATCTGAGTTAGTACGTTCCGATTGATATTAGAGCCACCTCAAGCGACCTAAAACACCATTGTTGCTTGATTCGTGCTCTGTTTTGATCACCAGAAAAAGCTGTCACGATTCTGGTGAAGTTGTTACAATTCAGTTGAGTTAGAAGAGGTTACAATCTGTTACAATTCCCTAACGTGAGTTACACTATTTTGTCTTCTTGATCATTGATCAACCACCACACAAACATCAATTCTAATCATTCTAGATCATTTGCCCAATCTCAAATACTTTCTTCTTATTTCGTCCATTTTCCAATCACAAATACGTTAGTTAGGAATTGTGTGGTGGTCATTACTCTGTTTGGGTGTAATATTTGGATTTGTAACAATCACTCTTATTCACTATGGTAGGAACTAGAAATAGTGCAATTGAACCACAAGTTGATGAAACAGTTAGGAATTGGGTCACAAGGCAAGTGAATGAAAAATTTGATAATTTGACTAATATGATCAATGAATTGGCGGTTACACAACAGTTCTTGGTCAATGATGTT
Organism: Tanacetum coccineum; assembly: GCA_026074375.1. Lineage (NCBI taxonomy): Eukaryota > Viridiplantae > Streptophyta > Magnoliopsida > Asterales > Asteraceae > Tanacetum > Tanacetum coccineum. The sequence goes on from BQNB010058337.1 coordinate 28,955, forward strand.
AATCGTTTGAAGAATGGGGAAAGTTCTAGTAGATTCGGTAGGATGAGTAAGTTGGAATTTCCAAAGTTCCATGGTGAAGATGTTAAAGGTTGGATGTATCGAGTCAAACAATTCTTTACTGTGGATGGGGTCAGGGAAGAAGATAAGGTCAAAATCGTTTTCATTTACATCTATGACAAAGCCTTAGCTTGGCACTTGCAGTTTGTTAGAACTCAGGGTAAAAATGTGACATGGCCAGTGTATGAGGAAGTTATTCTCAAAAGGTTTGGGGAAGTCAATGAGGATCTAATGGCAGAATTGAATAATTTGAGATACAAAACTACTATGAAGCAATACCAAAGTGATTTTGAATCTCTGTTGAATCAAGTGGAGATAACTGAAGCCCTGTTAGTGTGTACATAGTTGGTCTACGTCAAACTATTGAGATGAATGTGAAGATGTTCAGACCAAGGACACTTGCAGTTGCTTTCAGCCTTTCTAATTTTCCTGAAACTACTCTCGCCTTAACCAAATAAAGGTATACTCCTTTACTTCCTACTCCAAGAAACACTTATGAGAATAAAAATGTTACTTATCCTGCTAAGCCTACCACCACTACGTTGGCTTTGCCAAACACTCATATTGTGACTAAATATTCTGTTAATACCACTAATCCACCAAAGAAGTGGTTGAATCAAAAGAAAATTGTTGAAAAAGGGCCAAGGGACTATGTTTTTACTGTGACCAGGGCGATAAATGTAGTGGACAGATGTTTGTGTTGGAAGTGAGTCATGATGAAGGGGAAAATATGGAAGGCAATGTCACACCCTGCCAAGACGGAAACGCGAGGCGTAAACAAGAATGAATATCATCACAACACATGGTGTCTATATAGAGAATACTAAAATGAATACTAAAGTAAAGCAAAGACACAAAGTGTCATAACAATACCCAAAACCTAATGGTGTCTTTATTAATGAGAAAGAGGTCTCGTCAATAAATGACATGCAAAACATAATCCAAACAATTCATGCTAACGCATTTATTCAAACAGAAAACATAAATAAACTCAAGAGCGAACTCCAATGTAATCCTAGCGGTCATTCTAGCCACTTCTCTTAGCTTTAATATCCTCATGAACCTCACCTGAAAATGATGCTTAAAAACGTCAACACAATGGTTGGTGAGAGTCATAGGTTTAAGACACACAAATCAATCCTTAAAAAAACAAAACAATTTGCTGCGATTAACATAACATATCATGGCAGAACAATTTAAGCTTGCTATCACATAGGCTATCAATCAATTCACAATCAATCATAACGGGACGGAACGTGCCCACGATCCACATAACAAAGCCTGGGGTAATCCATTACCCTCCGATCGGAATCACACAGTATGGAGTATTATTTCAACCCTCCAGTTAGATTTGGAATGAGTAGAGTCACTACCCTCCAACCGGAATCACACAGAAATGGGATCTTATTTCAATCCTCCAATTAGATTTGGAATAGGTAGAAGCACTACCCTCTAACCGGAATCACACAGCAATCACAACAACATTAAGCATATCACCTATAATAACCACATAAACGTTCATGCCTCAAGTAAAACCACATAATCGCAGCGATTAAACACATCCAAAACATCTTTGCATCATTTCCATCCCAATGTAAAACATTAAAAGTGGGACTATGAAACTCACCTGATGCTTAGCTTCCCAAAAGAATCCAACAAAAGCTTCACAAACACTTCACGGATAATCTAAACAATTAAGCACACAATAAGCTACCATCAATTAGGCATTCAACCCAATATGATGTAACCTCAACTATGATGGATATCTAAGCTATCTACCATAGTTCTATACTTGATTTAACCCTTTTCCAACTCCTACATATGCCATTTACACTTCACTGCTACACTTTATATTTTCTGGTTTTGAGCAGAATTTTATACTCACTTACGCGTCCTAAACGTACCACTTAAACACTTCCATAATTCAAACCAAAATTCACCATGCTACATATATGTCCTATGAACCTCTCATAGCTCTCCCAAAGCCATTACCCTTTTACAAATACCCTTTAGAAATTCATTAATCCAAAGTGTCCAGAATTCGTCTAGAATCTGACCCTCTAAAAGTATGGCATTAGCTAACCACTTTAAACCTCCTTTCATACTTAGCAAAAATTCAGGGGTCACACACAATATATAAAATAACTTCCACGTGATTTTTAGCCTCTAACTAGATGTCTAAGTATTTTTAGAAAAATCAAAACCAAAACTGAAATTCGTCACTTTTTTACACACTGATTTTGTAACGACCTTTTGACCCACTTCCCGACCATAAAAACTCACTAGGCCAACTTTTCTGGAAAGTAGACTCTCTGAGGTTATCTCCAGTATGTTGTAAATTGCTTATTTGAATTTTTATGAATGAGTTATGCTCGTTACAAAACTGCCTAAAATTCTGCAGTGAATTAAACAACTAATTCGGGCGATCTAGACCCTAACGCATGATCAAATCTTGTAACCAATTAAACTAATGATTAAACAATTATTATAACATTATAAACTTCCAGAAAAATCAAAGCCCTAATTTATAAACCCTAATCCATCATACTTAGATTACATTAATTGAAAATTAAATAACTAGAACTAAACAAGGATTAGAAAATACCTTAACCAAGAACCCTAAAATTTTCTTCTTTTTCTTCTCTTGTAAAATCGGCCAAACTTCAATAGAGGCTTAGGGATTTTTTTTGTATTTATAGGCTCCTAAGGTAATCCTAGATAAAGCCTAGTTAGTGTTTGATTTCTAATACAACTCTATTTTTTTCTTTTTTTTTCTTTTATTCGGCCGAATAGCCTTTTATTTATTTATTTTTTTTCCAATTTATTAATTGCATAATTACTTGTATTTCCTTAAATTTTCATAAAAACCTTAACTAATTTGACTATACTTTTTTGCTTAAACGAAATTCACTATACTTTTAAAAATAATTAACTTTCCAAAAATACTTTTCATTTCACAAATTCACTTTCTATATATGGAAAGTTTACTACCATCTTCCATATTTTAACCACATTATTCCTTAACCTAACTTCTAAAACCTAATCTTATTTTAATTCACTAACACATAAATACATATACGTAATAATACTTACACATTTAACACAGAAACGCTCAAATCTCAATAATCATTTTCTTGTCACTCAAAAGTGAACGAAATGAATTCAACCAATTCCACCACCATTACAATCTCATTGAGATGATCACACTCAATAGATTGATTACCAATACCTCACATAACCCACATAAACTCATATAAACACACAGAATTACATACACCATATATTGCAACAGGCACATAAGTCAATACTAACGGTTTGACTAACCTGCTCAAATCATGGTTGTCACAGTATCCCCACCTTGAGAAAATCTCATCCCGAGATTTAACTACTTGAGGCATTAGCACTATCGACAAACAACTGAGGACACTTAGACCTCATTTGATCCTTGCGTTCCCAAGTAAGCTCAGGACCACGCTTCGAATCCCAACGAACTTTCACTAATACTATCATACTACGCTTTTACTCATGACCTCTCGGTCCACAACATTAACGGTTCTTTGACAAAACAAAGAGTCTTGTCAACCTTAACCTCGACTAACTTCCAAAATCCGAATCCAACTGCTAATGACTTTGCTTACCCCCACAAGGGTGCAATTAGCAACACAACAACCCCAAACGAAAAGAAGCATCCCACTACATGTACCTCGCTCGTCATCGAGAAAACTTATCAAACCCTTAAGTTATTGTAACAACGTGTTTTATATCTTAACCTCGCAACTCATCAAACAAGAACTGTCTTGAAATTACGATATAAGATGTTACAAAGCTCAACGTATCTAAAGAATCCACGCAAATTCAGGTTTACCCAAACTTTCAGCACCTCCCAACCAATTTTCCGATACTCAGCTCATAAGATAGAAATTCTCAACCGAACTGTAGGCCCAATATATCCAAAGATCTCAAATGGTCCTACATAACTCGGTTCTAACTTGTCTTTCTTTCCAAACGTACTACACCTCTCTAAGGTGAGACCTTCAACCACCCATAACCTACCAGCATTAATTCCAAAGTTTCCCACTACTACCAAGCTAACTCTTTCAACAATTTGGCTGCCTCAAGCCTTTCCTGTATTACCACTATCTTGTTGGTTGTTTCTTGTACCAAATTCGATCCATTCAACTCACTCTCTCCAGTTACGGCCCATAAAACGGTAACCTACATTCCTTTCCATACCATGCTTCAAATGAAGACATCCATACTCGAATGATAATCCCCACCTTAGGGAAAAACTCATCTCACGAAAGTGAGTATTCCCATTTACCTCTAAAATCTACCCTACTTGTCCTGAGCATAGCTAGGAATGGGGTGACTTAGTCAGTCCATTGACTACACCCAAATCGCATCGTATCCACTACTCACACTTGGTAACTTGACAACAATATCCTTAGTTATCCTTTCCCACTTCTACTCGGGTAACTCAGGTTGTAGCAACAATCTTGAAGACCCTTGATACTCAACTTCCACTCTCGAATACGCTAAATACTTACTATCGCAACTAGCTACATCCTTCTTCATACTCAGCCATCGATTACTTAACCTAAAACCACATCATCGTATCCGCTCCAAGATGGATAGAATACTTTGTCGTATATGCCTCTTCAATAGACAAGGTCCTTATATCTCTCCATATGAAGATCCGAACTTTGTCTAATCAATATGAACCACTTTCCATCTCTTTTCACACTCGTTGGTCCTAGCCACGCAACATCTTATGTTGACGCGTTCTTTGCTTTGGACATCTTATCTTATTTAGTACAACTAACTATACCACAACACTCTTTTTCTCAAGCCTAGATTGATCGTCGGTACAGTCTATGCTCGATACTTATTCTTAGGCTTCACGACCTCTTCCTACTCCATGGTACCACCTCTACATTTGCTTTCCTGATGTACTTGGCCTCAACATCAAAATCACTAAATAACTCCTTCATGCACCCTAATGCCTTCATGTTCAAATTATACCTAATTACCGATTGAAAGATGTGTTGGAGGACATCCATGAATCCTATAGATTAACTCTTCATGTCTCGTTCACCTAATGCCTCTAGCATTATAAGGCACAAACTACCTAACCACGTTAATCATTGCAATCCTTTATAAGAACCTTATTGACACGAACGTACAAGCAATCACCTTCTTTTCACTTTTTCCAAGCAAGGCTACCAAATCATTGCTTTCGTCACGTCATAATATAGCAACAAAAACGCTCTGCTCCCTTCCGCAATGGCCAAGATCGGCTCATTACCCATTTGATTCCTTCCACATCTAGATAGCTTCCTCTTTGCTCCGCTTCCACGTTGTTGGAAAACTTCACGTACATCTCGTCTTCCTCATTGACTCCTACGATCACTTCACGGTGCGAACACGTACTCCTCCGTAGACGTCAGAGTCGGTTTAAAATATCGTATGTAATATACGATAAACTAGCTTGTCTATAAACGCTCCATGCACACCCCGGCACATTAGACTCGCAGAAAACCTTTGTGCATGTCTGTGTTAACCCAAAAAGGGGCAGAGCTGTAAACTTCAACGTGTTCATTAGACGCATCCTAAAAAAACATCTTGGCTACGTCATCCCCGTGCACCCTCCATTGAGTGACATCACATAGACGAATTTTCTATCTCACCCTTCTCGATATAACTATGCACATTCCAAACTATCCACCTTTCTTCCTACCAAGCAATACGAGACGCTTCGCACAACAAGTTTCATCCCGAACCAACTCCTCACCTGCAACCCTGCAATCATCTCCGTGCCCTGCTATGCCTTTCTAAAGACTCATACAACACGAGCCTTCGCAAATTCGGCGTCGATCCGTTTACTAAGTTCCATACGAAATCCCATTCTACACGAGGGGTAAAACATACGTAATTCTTACGAACACTTTAGAGGGCCTCACATGACTGCAAGATATCACAATAAAGTCTCAACCATTCTTTCTTGGTAATACTCCTACGAGACCTCGTATCCTCTTTATTTCGTTTTCTCCACAACCTTAAGCACTATCCAAATTACCCAAGGGCATATTAAACTAACCTTCCACGTGGCATACCATCATCACCTTGATTGTCTCAACAACAATTCTCACCTACGACACATCAACACTCTCAATTAACTACGAAGTATAAATCTAAAGTAAAATGAAACTCTCTAATTCCCAACTGGGATCGAGCGAATAATTCTTTCGCATTCGCTACCATTCAATATCGCTACCACGAGAAGATATGTCACACTCCACCAAGGCGAAAACGCGAGGTGTAACATATCAATAAACATCACACAAGATGATAGATAAAAACACCATACATGATTTAATAAAAGTAAATCTATCCGAATTACAACATCTTCAAGAACAAATTTAAAAGTACATGAAACATCATAAGTTGTTTATATCCGAACATGGATAATCAAAAGGACAAGGTTTCTTGCAATTATGTAGAACGTCTATGATATAACTGAAATAACACATCATGCTCAAAGTTTCCACCTTGGGAACGTCACCTGAAAAGCATGATAAAACGGTCAACTATCGAAATAGTTGGTGAGCTCTCAAGATTATAAACACAAAATGTAGTTTTAGAAAAGAGTAGATGTCCGATAAAGGTTTGCCAACTCATTGGCAAGTTATCAAAAACAGTTGTCCAAACCCAAATATCCAATTCCAAAACAAGTTGAAGACCAAAAAAACATCAATGTAAATATGGCTATAAGTGATTAAGCCGAGCCAACTACTTTAACTATTACAGCCTAACCATTCCAAAATCCAACAAGTTCTGTTTGTAATAGTGTGCACAAACACTTATATAGGTGGTGGGTTTTTTGGTTGGGGGTTTCTTTTGGGTACTAATGCACCCTTGGGCGGAGTGGAGGTGGGAAAACCTCCTAATAGCGCTATCCTATAAGTATAAGCGTGCTCAATCCCCGTTAGGGAGAAGTGATTAAAAGAGGTTGGAGGGTTCCAAGCAAACAACAACCTACATATTAAGCTAAAGGTTCCAAGTCAACACGTTCCAAGTTCAAGTTCAACACATTTCCAAAGTTCAACAAGTTTAAATCAAGTTCCATACGTTCAAAACAAGTTCAAGTTCAAATGTGATCAAAAGATCAATTACTTCAAAGTAAGAGTATAAAAACGACACATCGTGATTTCCACCCTAAAACATTTAAAACATGTATGAAAAAGGGGATGTGAGAAACTCACCAAAATGGAGATACCAAGATGAGAGTAACAAAGAAAAGTGGCGATGACAAATCTCAACCGCGACCTATTAATAATAATAATATATTATTAATATTCAATTATGTAAAATATGCAACTCATTGTAATTACGTTATATGCATGTCAATTCGTACATTAGGAATCCATGAGACTACACTTCGCTTTTTATTTCCATTGGTTATCCATTTTCTGAAAATTGCGCCATTTTACTAGCAGCTAGTTATCGCTTAACGACTTACCAAACAACCTCAACACTTGCTTATACTCCATCTCTAGGTTCCTATGTATATTAACTTACTACTATGTTTGCCCTAAAGATTCTAAGCAAGTTTTACCTTTCGTAAATACTAGCACACTATAACTAGTTTAAAACAGGCCTGCAAAAAGTTATCAAAAGTTTGGCAATAGCAGGCACCCTTAAACATTTTATAAAAATCTAAAAAAATACAGGAGGTCACACACATCATGTACAATCTCCAGATTAAATTTTGTCCAAAAATATTAAGTTTTGACCCGCCTGCACACAGCATCTTTACAAACGAAATTCTAGACAGCCAACACAGTTTAGCACTTAATCTTGTACAAAGGTTTTGACTAACTTTTACACCATGAAAATCGACGAGGCCTAGTTTGTTGGAAAGTAGACTCGAAGTAGATAACTTTAGGGTCCTGAAAACCTAGAAAAGCTTTTGAAACGACCGCGTTATGACATCCGAAAGTTGACCCAAATTCGGATATGAAAACTGCCATTTTCTAAAATTTGCCGGAACGGTTTCCTAATTAAAACCGGCCATAACTTTCTCGTTTTTAAGAGTTAGAAGCTCTAATTTATACCAAAACGATCATTAGAAGGACTTCTACAATTCTAATCACTAAAATATCATTTTACCACACATTAAATTAGCCGATTTTAAGCCTAAACATTCTGCCCTAATCTATGAATATCTTTCAATCCCTTCAACATCAATTCAAGTTTCGCAAATCCTAAAACTAACCTAATCCTCATACCAGATCACCTCAAACATCATCCAAGCTCAAAATCAACACATGCATTATAATCAATGGATTCCCAATTACAAATAATTGACATGCATGTACATATATTGTGTAACTATGAAAATTAAATAATAAAAAAAAGAGTAATAGCGCTTACAATGAAATCAAAGGAAATCAAACAACACTAAACCCTTGTGGTTTAGTGTTCGGCCGAACACTAGGGAGCAAGAAAACCCAAAACTCGATTTTTTTATTTACCCAAAACTTGTACACAACTTCCTTGATCAAACCTTGCTCTAATTTAACCCTTGAATTCACTTAAATCCCTAGAACACAAATCTTTAAAAAAATTATAGATCTACAAAAGTGCTTGCATGTTGAATTTTTTTTAAAGGAAAGATTAAGGGTATTTTTAGGAGCAATTTGGTATATGATTGAGTGGTTTTGATGAAGATTTGATGGCTCAATTAGTGATTATTGTTAGTGTTTACTCGAACAGGAAGAAGAGAAAAA